>PVKP010005666.1:71585-88096 GCA_004027715.1 Plecturocebus donacophilus | reverse complement strand
CGTCTCTATTAAAACTACAAAACTATGATAGAATATATTTGCTGGGAAGAAAAAAGAAAACTACAAAAATTAGCTGGGCATGGTGACAGGTGCTGTAATCCCAGCTACTCAGGAGGCTGAGGCAGAAGAATGGCTTGAACCCAGGAGGTAGAGGTTGCAGTGAGCTGAGATTGCGCCATTATACTCCAGCCTGGGCAACAAGAGCAAAACTCCAACTCAAAAAAAAAAAAAAAAAAAAAAGGACAGAAATGGGGTTATCATGTATCAAAGAGTTCGCTCCTGTCCTAATATTAGAAAGTACATTTAGGTTGGGTGCAGTGGCTCACGCCTGTAATCCCAGCACTTTGGGAGCCTAAAGTGGGAGGATCACGAGGTCAGGAGTTCGAGACCATCCTGGCCAACATGGTGAAAACCCTTCTCTACTAAAGAGGCAAAAAACTAGTCAGGCATGGTGGCAGACGCCTGCAGGCCCAGCTACTCGGGAGGCTGACGCAGGAGAAACGCTTGAACCTGGGAGGCGGAGGTTGCAGTGAGCCGAGATTGCGCCATTGCACTCCAGCCTGGGCAACAGGGGGAGACTCCGTCTCAAAAAAAAGTACATTTAATAGATTGCTACTCATATTATCTTTACAACTCAGGATAAAGTTGCAAAACTTGCTCAATGCAATAGCATTTAACAACAACTCTCTCTCTACATATATATGATAAAGCTGGGCACATGTTAGCGCATAGGGTCATGCATTCAATAGGTCTGATATCGCCCAAGAACTCTCATAGAATTCAAGAGGCCAGATCTGGAAGATGCAGTAACAGTGATAAGAAATAACAGACTGTGGCAGAACAGGCACATTGCAACTCCTTGGACCATTCCCAACATACTGAGAAGAAATCTGTACTGCAGCTCAGCTGCAAGACTGCCTCACGTTTGCAATCTTTATGTTAAGTGCTGCCTGCTCAAGACATCCAGCTGGTAATAGGCTCCTACCAAGGCTCAGCATCGTTAGGTGACAGCAGCACAAAATGATAGAATCATTGCCTGCAACAACAGAGCAAGTATTTATTTCTCTAGGCCTCAGTTTTCTTATCTGTAAAATACTAAGGCCACCCCAACCCTAGCGAATCAAAGTGCAATCCCCAGACCAGCAGCAATGTGTCAGCGGCTAGCTAGGAGATAACTAGAAATGCAGGCTCTCGGTCCCCACCCTAACCTGCTGCATTTTCACAAGCTCCCCAGGGGATTCCTGCGCACATGACCATTTAAGATGCTTTGGCCCAGACTCAGGCTCTCCAAAGGTCCTCTACGTAGTTCTGAAATTGTCTGATCTCATTAAGTGCCTTCCAAGGAAGTTTCTGATAAATGGTTTTCCTTCTTTCTTCTACCTCCGATCTTGGAACTTAGTCTCCTCTGCCAAGGAACTCAAATTTTAGTAGGCACAGGACTCACATGAAGACCTTATTTACAATGCAGATTCTTGAACGCCATCAAGAAACTGACTAGGACTGTTGTGGGGCCAGAGAATCTGTTTCAATCAGTCTCTTCCACATGGTTCCACAGATTATGTCCCCAGATTACATGTTTTTCTTTTTGTTCCCTTAACTTTTTTGTTACGTAAGATTTCAAACATAGAAAAAATAAATCAAATAGTAATATCGAGCAATCATGTTTCAATCCCCAGCTTCAGCAAGTATCAATCAACTCAAGGCCAATTTTGTTTCCCTCAGATCATACTTTTGAAAAACTCATATCTAGACCCTCCAGACCTTCCAGGTTCCCTTCACCTACCTTCTAGTCCTTTAGGATTCAGCATGTTCTCATTGAGGGCAAGAGTTGTATCCTATCATCTTAAAATCCCCAGCCTCGGCCGGGCACGATGGCTCACGCCTGTAATCCTAGCACTTTGGGAGGCTGAGTGGGTGGATCACCTGAGGTCAGGAGTTCAAGACCAGCCTGGCCATCATGGTGAAACCCCATCTTAAAAAAAAAAAAAAAAAAAATCCCCAGCATCTAACACTGTGCCTGGCACATGTGTTGCTCAGTAAATCGGTAATAAAAATAACAAATTAAAAATAATTTTAGGCCAGCCATAGTGGCTTATGCCTGTAATCCCAGCATTTTGGGAAACCAAGGCGGGTAGATCACTTGAGGCCAGTAGTTCGAGACTAGCCTGGCCAACATGGAGAAACTCCGACTCTACTAAAAATACAAAAGATTAGGCAGACATGGTGAAGGGCGCCTGTAATCTCAGCTACTTGGGAGGCTGAGGCAGGAGAATTGCTTGAACCCAGGAGGCGAAGATTGCAGTGAGCCGAGATTGCGCCAATGCACTCCGGCCTGGGCAACAAGAGCGAAACTCCATCTCAAAAGAAAAGAAAAACAACTTTAAAGTAAAACATAAATTACCATCTGCCTGTATGGTTTAAACTGCAGGTAGATGGGATTAGTTGTGTTCTGATTTTTCAATTCTTTGCCTGGGATTCCTTTTACGGTTAGAGAAACGGAGGCATTCAAACACATTGTACCAAGTGAAAGAATTAGAAAAAAGGTTCCAAAAGTCCCAGTTTACACCCCCTTCCTTCCTGGTCTCAGCATTTTGTAAAAGATCTTGTGCCTGTGTGTGTGGTAAGAGAGAAGGTAGGAAAATGCCTCTGGGGACTGAGGATATTGTCTCAGGGCCTTTGTTTTACTCTTTAACCTAGTAATAAATCTCTTAAAGCTCCTGTGGTATTCAGAATATCCTGTCTATGGCAAGGTCGTCCCACAGTTGTGAAAGGAATTCAAGTTTACTAAGTGGACAGAGCCCTGATGTTCCAAAGGCACAGTCCAGCCCTTTTCACCTATTTGCTAATTAGAATGGCTAAATCTCAGTCCTGGGTACATTCAATAATAGGAGGGAGGCTAAGAGAAGGCAGAACCGAAGCTGAGAAAAGAACTCTGCAGTTCCAAAACTCAGCACAACAATCAAGGGATAAAGTGGTAATTAGGCCTGATTATCATGCAAGGCAGCCCCGGTTAAATTGGAATGTAGCTGGAGAGACGAAAGGCTGGATGGAGAGCTTGCTATGCTGGAGACATGCTTTGATGTCTGCAGGGAAGGTTGTGTTTCATTCAGCCATCCAACTAACCAAAAAAAAATGTTGCTGGAGCAATATGAAACCTTCTAAAATGCAGCATACGGCAAGCAGAAGTAGAGAGCAAGTGGCTGGTTCTGAGCTCCACGTGTGTGTGTGTGTGTGTGCGTGTGCGCGTGTGTGTGTGTGTGCGTGTGCGTGTGCGTGTGTGTGTGTGTGTGTGTGCGTGTACTTAGATGCTGCTTTTCTCAGATTTACTACTCCAGCCTCTTGGATCTGTCAGAAGACGAGAGAATAAAGAGCGCGCGCACTGGCTATTAACTCACTATCCTTGGTTGAGCAGATTCTTCTGACAAGGGAGAATGTGTCTAAGCTCGAGGCAGACTTTTTACCTGCTGTGGGGAGGAAGCAAAAGAAATAAGAGGGAAATTACTCTGTGTGTCCCCGAGAGGCCCAGAGCTAAGGTAACAGATGCTGATGGAGTCATCTGAGGCTGCCAGCCACCACAGCTTTTATACCAACTGATGTAGGAAGAAGAAAACGAGCCAAGAAAGTAGGTTAATCTCCCAGAGAAACACAAAATAGGTAGCAAGTCGAATTTTTACACCTTTCACTCTTTAATTGCTTTAGACCCAGAGCTGCGAAGCACAAGGAATTCCTTTTATGTCCTTATTTTACCTTTCTCGCCCTTTTTGTGGTATTCTCTGTTCTAACATAACTGTTTTGTATGGAAGCTAACTACTCAGCTAGGGACATGCCCCAAACCAACCCACAACTTTCACCTTCCATGCAAGAGACTTTTAATGTGACTTGGTATTGGGAGACAACCAACTTTCTACTAAATCACTGGCAGAAAAACAATAGTCAGGTTTGTGGGAAGATGTTGTTATTTTGCTTATTCACAGGGTGCTCACCAGAGGAAGTAGCATGTACAGTCCTGGCTTAGCATTAAGAAAGTTCATGAAAATACAAAAATCCCACATGGGAGACTACATGCAATTCCTTAAGGATCACCAAAATAAGACCCACTCACCGCTATGTTCTATCATTCAGGCACATAGTTTAATATTTCTTTTCAAAAGGAATAAAGTAAGCTGTTGATCAGATTATCCTGAAGGAATTAGAAAAGCGTTTAGTACATGTACAGCCGTGGCTTCTTGGGTTTATTACAACTTTTTCCTCTCTGCATTTGCAATGAATGGACCATCCACAGAATCTGGTGTTTTTTGCGGTGATTTCTTCTGTTACCCCTTTTACTTTTAAGACTGGTGTAGGCCGGGCGCGGTGGCTCACGCCTATAATCCCAGCACTTTGGGAGTCCGAGGCAGGTGGATCACAAGGTCAAGAGATCGAGACCATTCTGGTCAACATGGTGACTACTAAAAATACAAAAAAAAAAAACATTAGCTGGGTGTGGTGCCGCATGCCTGTAGTCTCAGCTACTTGGGAGGCTGAGGCAGGAGAATTGCTTGAACCCGGGAGGCAGAGGTTGCGGTGAGCCGAGATCGTGCCATTGCACTTCAACCTGGGTAATAAGAGCAAAACTCCGTCTCAAAAAAAAAAGAAGACTGGTGTAAAATGATAGTGACTTGCCATAAAGAGCCTATGGAATAACAACACATACAAACCTTTTTGTTACACCTATCACTATTGATATTACAACTATACTTCAGAAATTGTGTGAGTGAAGAGTGACACATTTATGTAATAGACTGTTTCTTTCCCCCCAGAACAGTGTCACTTGATTTAGGAGAAACTCTACTTAATCTCTTTTGTAAAATTCCCTGAAGTTACTCTTGTAAACTGCTGCATGAATTTATAATAAATACATTGCAAAAGATTAAAAATACCCTTTCAGATATCTTATTTGGTACATTCTTCAAAAATTAAATTGTGGGGTTTTGTTTTTACTCATCTTTTTTTGTTTGTTTTTTGGTTTTTTTGAGACAGAGTTTCACTCTTGTTGCCCAGGCTGCAGTGCAATGGTGCAATCTCGGTGTACTGCAAACTCCACCTCCCAGGTTCAAGCGATTCTCCTTCCTCAGCCTCCCGAGTAGCTGGGATTACAGGCATGTGCCACCACATCCAGTTAATTTTGTATTTTTAGTAGAGATGGGGTTTCACCATGTTGACCAGGCTGGTATCGAACTCCTGATCTCAGGTGATCCGCCCATGTTGGCCTCCCAAAGTGCTGGGATTACAGGCATGTGCCACTGTGCGTCTGGACTTACTCATCTTTTAAAAAGAAAAAAAGAAAGGAGAGGAAAGGAAAATGAGCCTTAGCAGCTGTGTATTTTTTAAATAATAAGAAAATAGCATTCCCCAGAATTTCCAGTAAAACCCATAAGATTTAGGCAGTTCATCCCCAAAATATGTGTGGGATGCTGGGAGCTCCCTGGCTTTTCCAGTCAACCCCACCCCCAAAAAACTCCCCACAAAAAAAAACAAAAGCAGATGGGCTGCATCTGAACGAATCAAACTCCCCAGGGGCCAGAGCTCTCTGCTCTAAATGCTAATAGAGTGAGTAATCAGAAACCTACATTTGGTAAATTATTTATCTTATCTCTGGAACTCAGCAAAGCATTGAAGACAGCAACTTCTGTAGAAAGATGTTGTTGGTCAAGAACTCCAGCTGGAATTTGTACTTTTACTAGAAAAGGGAAAAGTTCAGAGACCAGTGTGTCTCATGAAGCAATAGTTTTTTTTTTAAATGACCAAAAACAAAGCCAAAGAAAACTGACTTCACAGTTCCATGGAACAGGTCTGGTTTGTGTTTTGTCTAATGGGCCTTACGTTCCAGCCATATTAAGGTAATGACAAAGGAAAGTGATAGACAATATAGATCCCTGAAGAGTTGGGAATGGGTTCCATAGTCCCCATCTCCACACTACTCTTTCTTGCAGAAGGCTGTAAGAGATAAGAGTAACCTGGGACAGTGGTTCTTTTTGTGTGTGTGTCTGTGTGTGTGAGATGGTGTCTTGCTCTGTTGCCCAGGCTGGAGTGCAGTGGCATGATCTTGGTTCACTGCAACCTCTGTTTCCTGGGTTCAAGTGATTCTCCTTCCTCAGCCTCCAGAGTAGCTGGGTCTACAGGCCTGCGCCACCACACCTGGCTAATTGTTCTATTTTTGGTAGAGACTGGGTTTCACCATGTTGGCCAGGCTGGCCTCGAACTCCTGACCTCAAGTGATCTGCCCGCCTTGGATTCCCAAAGTGCTGGGATTACAGGAGTGAGCCACCGCACCCAGGCACCCCCTCCACCACCTTTTTTTTTGAAACAGAGTCTCACTCTGTCTCCCACCAGGCTGGAGTGCAGTGGCGCCATCTCCGCTCATTGCACCTTCCACCTCCTGGGTTCAAGTGATTCTCCTGCCTCAGCCTCCCAAGTGGCTGGGACTACAGGCACAGGCCACCTCGCCTGGCTAATTTTTGTATTTTTAATAGAGATGGGGTTTCTCCATGTTGTTCGGGCTGGTCTCGAACCCACCTCAGCCTTCCAAAGTGCTGGGATTACAGGCAGAGCCACTGTACAGGGACTGGGAACAGTGGTTCTTGAACTTGAGCATCCAGCATCAGAGGGCTTGTTAACACTCAGCATGCTGGGCTCCAACTCCAGAGTTGCTGATTCTATTGGCTTGCTGGGGTAGGGACTGTGAATTTGCATTTCCATCTTTGCTGCTGCGAGGGCCATATTCTGAGAAGCACTGGTCTAGAGAACGGGGTCTTTTCACAATCTGGTTTGATTTCTGTAGAATCTGGGCATCCTCCCACAGAGAATGGATGGAGATTTGGAGGTTTAAAGGCTTTCACTGGGATATTGACAGAAGAATTAGCCCTAGTAATGAATCTTATCACTTTCCCCTATTTTATGAAACACTTTAACTTGATAACTCAATCCATCCATGATTAACTTTTTTTTTTGTGGTTGAGACTGCGTCTTGCTGTCACCCAGGCTGGATTGCATTGCCATGTTGCGTTCTTGACTCACTGTAACCTCTGCCTCCCAGGTTCAAACAGTTCTCCTGCCTCAGCCTCCCTAGTAGCTGGGATTACAGGCGCCTGCCACCACACACAGCTATTGTGTGTGTGTGTGTGTGTGTGTGTGTGTGTGTGTGGGTGGGTGTGTATTTTTAGTAGAGACAGCGTTTCATCATGTTGCCCAAGCTGGTTTTGAACTCCTGACCTCAAGTGATCCACCTGCCTCGACCTCCCAAAATGCTAGGATTAGAGGTGTGAGCCACCACGCCCGGCTGATTAACATTATATTTATAAACTTTTAGCATTCCCACTTGCTTTGTGTCCCCCATAGTCCTAGGCACTTTTGAGTTCAATAGAATTAAGCAGATAGGAAAGTAAAGCTTTCATTTGAATAAATATGATTGTATAAGTCAACATTCACATTTATAAACACATTAAGGATTGTATTTTGCCACTGGGCACAGTGGCTCATGCCTGTAATCCCAGCACTTTGGGAGGCTGAGGTAGGCGGATCAGAAGATCAGGAGATCTAGACCATCCTGGCCAATATGGTGAAACCCCATCTCTACTAAAAATACAAAATTTAGCCAGGCGTGGTGACGCGTGGCTGTAATCCTAGCTACTTGGGAGGCTGAGGCAGGAGAAATGGCTTGAACCTGGGAGTTGGAGGTTGCAGTGAGCTGAGATTGCGCCACTGCACTCCAGCCTGGTGACAGAGCGAGATTCCATCTCAAAAAAAAAAAAAAAAGAATTTTGTTTTGCTTCTACAAAACTTCATCAGTTCATCCACCTGGTGAACTCAACTCTGATTGAATTGTGAAATAAGAGGAATTCGAATTATTCCTTTCCCTTTGCTTCTTTCCTTCAAACAACAAATATATTTGGAGTGCATATTTGTTTGCTTGTTTTAGAGATAGGGTTGCATCTGTGGCACCACATAGTGAACATAGTGCAGTGGCACCATTGTAGCTCACTGCAGCCTGGACCTCCTGCACTCAAGCGATCATCCTCCTACGTTAGCCTCCTGAGTAACTGGGACGACGGGTGCACCACCATGTTCAGTTAATTTTTAAAAATTCTTTTAGTGGGCCAGGCGCGGTGGCTCACGCCTGTAATCCTAACACTTTGGGAGGCCGAGGTGGGTGGATCACCTGAGGTCAGGAGTTCAAGACCAGCCTGGCCATCATGGTGAAACCCCATCTTTAAAAAATAAATAAATAAATAAAAATAAAAATAAAATTCTTTTAGTGGAGAAAAGGTTTTTCTAAGGCTGGGCACAGTGGTTCACGCCTGTAATCCCAGCACTTTGGGAGACTGAGGCAAGCAGATCATGAGATCAGTAGTTCAAGACCAGCCTGGCTAGCATGATGAAACCCTGTCTGTACCAAAAAATATATATAAAAAATTAACCGGACATGGTGTCACACATCTGTAATCCCAGCTACTCGGGAGGCTGAGGCAGGAGAATTGCTTGAACCTGGGAGGCAGAAGTTGCAGTGAGCTGTAAAAAAAGAAAAAATAAATAAATAAAGGTCTTTCTATGTTGCCCAGGCTGGTCTCAAACTCCTGGCCTCAAGTGATCGTCCTGCCTCAGCCTCCCATACTACACCCATGGTAGTGGCTCAGGAAAGCTTTTACAGCAGGTGGGCCTGCTGAAAATCCTTCCACGGCCTTCTACCACTCTGCCCATAAAATTCATACTCCTCAGAAAAGCACACACAAGCTGCGCATGGTGGTAATCCCAGTATTTTGGGAAGCCAAGGCAGGCGGATCACCTGAGGTCAGGAGTTCGAGACCAACCTGCCTAACATGGCAAAACCCCATCTCCACTAAAAATACAAAACTTAGCTGGGTGTGGTGGCACACACCTGTGGTCCCAGCTACTTGAGAGGCTGAGGCAGGAGAATCACTTGAACCTGGGAGGCAGAGGTTGTGGTGAGCTGAGATTGTGCCACTACATTCCATACTCCAGCCTGGGCGACAGAGTGAGATTCCATCTCAAAAAAAAAAAAAAGAAAGGCACACACAGT
Source organism: Plecturocebus donacophilus (assembly GCA_004027715.1). Lineage (NCBI taxonomy): Eukaryota > Metazoa > Chordata > Mammalia > Primates > Pitheciidae > Plecturocebus > Plecturocebus donacophilus. The sequence continues at coordinate 79,020 of PVKP010005666.1, read as the reverse complement.
TCTTCATGATCACCCATGGCTACCTGTTCAGTTAAATTTCTCTCAACTCCCTTTTCACTCCAGGGACCATACTCAGCAGCAAGGTAAAAGTCTGTGATAATGTGGATTTCAGATGTAACTACAACTGACAATTAGTTCTCTACCAAGCCCCCACTCCGCTTCTCAAATGCGGATAGACTAAAGTGTTGGAGGTCGGGCAGCTGGGAAGTGACTGCCTCATGATCATTTGGACTTTCTCACTTCAGTGAGCCTCGGTTGTGTACACAATGAATTTCACTATCTTTACCTTGTGTGCTTTTTTCTGATAGCATAGACCCTACTGAAAAATAATCGTTTTTCTTTAACTTCACAATGACAATGAAACTTTTTCCTCTATTTTGTGCTTATAAAATTTTTGGATTAGCTGGGCGTTGTGGCACATGCCTGTAATCCCAGCTACTCAGGAGGCTGAGTCAGGAAAATTGCTTGAACCCGGGAGGCAGAGGATGCAGTGAGTGGAGATCACACCATTGCACTCCAGCATGGGCAACAAGAGTGAAACTCCGTCTCAAAAAATAAATAAATAAAAATTTTTGGCCGGGCGCGGTGGCTCACGCCTGTAATCCAAGCACTTTGGAGGCCAAAGTGGGCGGATCACCTGAGGTCGAGAGCTCAAGACGAGCCTGACCAACATGATGAGACCCCGTCTTTTAAAAAATAAAATAAAATAAAAATAAAAATAAGAATTTTTGGCAGGGCACAGTGGCTCACATCTGTAATTCCAGCACTTCGGGAGGCGGACGCGGGTGAATCATGAGGTCAGGAGTTTGAGACCAGCCTGGCCAACATGGTGAAACCCTATCTCTACTAAAAATACAAAAAATTAGCTGGATGTGATGGCAGGTGCCTGTAATACCAGCTACTTGGGAGGCTGAGGCATGAGAATCGCTTGAACCCAGGAGGCAGAGGTTGCAGTGAGCCGAAATCGTGCCACTGCACTGCAGCCCAGGCGACAGAGCAAGACTCCGTTTCATAAAAAATAAAATAAAATAAAAAATAAAAATTTTTGGACCCTGCTTACTACAGCACGACTTTTTTTTTTTCTGTTCATGCAAATTCATGCCTCTGGATGTTTGCACATGGTTTTTCTTTTTCTTTTTTTTTTTTTTTTTTGAGACAGAGTCTTGCTCTGTTACCCAGGCTGGAATGCAATGGCATAATCTCCACTCACTGAAACCTCCACCTCCCGGGTTCAGGCGATTCTCCTGCCTCAACTTCCCAAGTAGCTGGGATTACAGGCGCCCACCACCACACCTAGCTAATTTTTGTATTTTTAGTAGAGACAGGGCTGCACCATTTAGGTCAGGCTGGTCTCAAACGCCTGACCTTGTGATCCCCCTGCCTTGGCCTGCCAAAGTGGTGGAATCACAGGCGTGATCCACCATGCCTGACCTTGCACATGCTTTTTCTTACTGCTGAAATTTGAGTTTTCCCATCCTGTCCTTCCACTGTTGATCCTTCTATTTCTTTTCATGTTTCAAGACCCGCATCTGGGGCTGCCTCCTCTCTGAAGACTTCCCTGATTCTGGAGATCAGATTTAAAAGCCTTCATTGCTTTCTTTGCATATTTTATTCTAACTGTAATCACTATAGAGGAAGAGTTTGACTGTGTAAGAGGTGCTTATAAAATGTTTGTGAAGAAAGTGCCAACCGGAGAGGCAGTGTATAAGCAAAGAGAGATAGAAAAATGCAAGTCTCACTGTGGGGACAGCAAGTTCTATCCTGCCCTTACCCTGTCTCCACACTCATAGGGAAAGAAAGACATGCAATTATGAGAAGATTTCGGAACAGCCGTGCCTTAGTTTCCTCATCTGTGAGACTGGGATAGTGACAGTACCTGCCTCACAGAGTGATAGCAGTGGTGGGAGCATTTTGTGTGTCTGTCTGAGACAGGGTCGCATTCTGTCACCCAGGCTGGAGTGCAGCGGCACTATCATGGCTCACTCCAGCCTCTACCTCCTGGGCTCAAGCGATCTCCAACTTCAGTCCCCTGAGTAGCTAAGACTACAGGTATGCACCACTACGCCCAGCTAATTTCCAAAAAAAATCTGTAGAGAGTGGGTCTCAATATGATGTTGCCAAGGCTGGTCTCAAACTCTGGAGCTTAAGTGATCCTACCACCTCTGCCTCCCAAAGCTGGGATTACAGGTATGAGCCACTGCTTGGCCTCATGGGGGTGTTATAAAGCATTTAGCACTGTTCTTGGCACATAGAAGGGCTCAATGAAAGTTAACCATTATTTGTTATGTTAGATTAATTCCATGCTTTTAGGGGAGCGTCATTCTGTTTATTAAGGCAATGTTTCAGGGGTACCTTAATAAGTAATTGAGATCAAACCTATTACCCAAATGTAGACCCAAGATCTCTGAAAGTCTAACAGTTAAACAGAAGCAGTACTGACCTCCTGGGACTGAGACCACCACAAAGATGGAGGATGGGATGCATGGTCTCTGTTGCTATACATAAAGGGGTTCATGGGCTGGGTGTGGTGGCTCACTCCTGTAATCCCAGCACTCTGGGAGGCTGAGGCAGGCAGATCACAAGGTCAGGAGTTCAAGACCAGCCTGACCAACATGGTGAAACCCTATTTCTACTAAAAATACAAAACTTAGCTGGACGTGGTGGCCCGTGCCTGTACTACCAGCTACTCAGGAGGCTGAGTCAGGAAAATCGTTTGAACCTGGGAGGTGGAGGTTGCGGTGAGCCGAGATTGCACCGCTGCAGTCCAGCCTAGGAGACAGAGCAAGACTCTGTCTCAAAAATAAAATAAAATAAAAATTTTAAAATGGGGTTCATGGAGAGAAGCAGACTTTTTTTTTTTTTTTGAGACTGAGTTTTGCTCTTGTTGGCCAGGCTGGAGTGCAGTGGTGCAATCTTGGCTCACTGCAACCTCCACCTCCCATGTTCAAGTGATTCTCCTTCCTCAGCCTCCCAAGTAGTTGGGATTACAAGCACCTGCCACCAAGCCTGATTAATTTTTTTTTTTTTTTTTTTTTTTGTATTTTTAGTAGAAACGGGGTTTCACCATGTTGGCCAGGCTTGATCTTGAACTCTCAACCTTAGGTGATCCACCTGCCTCGGCCTCCCAAAGTGTTGGGATTACAGGCGTGAGCCACCGTAAGGTGCCGGCAGACTGGTTTTACATTTTCCAGAGGGCACAATTAAGATCAAATGAAAGAATGTTACAAGGAAACACATTTCAAATTAACACTAAAAAGCTTCCCACCAAGCAGAGGTATGGAATGGGCTGCTTTGTGAGGAAGTAAACTTCTTTTTAGTAGTGATAATCAAGGGCTACATAATCAAAAAGAAGTTCTAGGAGCCTTAGCTTTATTTGTTTATTTTTTTAAGGCTAGTCAAGTGAAGCTGTGTGAGTGGTGAAGGAACAAAGAAATCTGTAACTGGTTGTGATCAATTAGTTGTAAACACCACTGCACTGGCACCAGCCAGGATTCTTGATTTTTAAAATGTGAAAGGCTGTTGAGCACCTGTTATGACCATGAGCTTGGGAGTTCAAAGACTTGGCTTCAGATCTCAGATTTGCCATTGGACTGTGAGCTAGCTGCTTACCCTATCTTTGCCTCAGTTTCCTCATTGAAATAAGATAACAGCTCCTAGTTTCCTCAGTATCAGAAGACTAGATCTTTTAATATATGCAAAACGCTTAGCACAATTACTAAGTTAACATAGTTAACACCTGGTAAAAAGCAGCTTTTTTTTTTTTTTCTGAGACGGGGTCTCCCGGCCGGATGTGGTGGCTCACTCCTGTAATCCCAACAGTTTGGGAGGCTGAGGCAGGAGAATTGCTTGAGCCTGGGAGGCAGAGGTTGCAGTAAGCTGAGATCCCACCACTGCACTCCAGCCTGAGAGACAGAGTGAGACTCCATCTCAAAAAATAAAAAGACATGGGTTTATTGATACATATGTATTTTTGAGACAGAGTCTTGCTCTGTTTCCCAGGCTAGAGTGCAGTGGCGGGATCTTGGCTCACTGCAACCTCTGCCTCCCAGGTTCAAGTGATTCTCCTGCCTCAGCCTCCCAAAGTGCTGGGATTACAGGCACCTGCCACCAGGCCCAGCTAATTTTTGTGTCTGTAGTAGAGACAGGGTTTCACTATGTTGGCCAGGCTGGTCTCGAACTCTTGACCTCGTGATCCACCTGCCTTGGCCTCTCAAAGTACTGGATTTACAGGAGTGAGCCACTGCACCCGGCCATGAAGCTTATTTTAACCAGTCTCTCCTTAGTGTTTGCCTGTCCCAGCTCATTCATTTTGGTTGATCTAGGCTCTAGTCACTCAGCCATTCCCAGGGAAGGTCCTAAGTCTCTGAAAACTTTAGTATTGTTTTCAGAGTTTATTTTGCAGCAAATCATATGGGCATTAATAATTTCTGATTTGAGTTGTTCTCTGTTCTTACAATTCTAGGTAGAGAAGTGTCTTCTCTAAGCCCAGGTAATGTGGGCTTTCTGGGAGGGTTCCAGAGTAAATGCCTTTTTCCTTTAAGTGATATAAATAGTGCAGCCACTGCTTCCAAGCCCTATTAAGAAGAGGAACAGACCTGTTTCCTCTAGTGTCCCCTGAGAGCTGATAACTGGGTGCCAAGAAGTTGGCCAGATCATGCGGGATAGACAGCTGTCTACATGGTGTAATTTGAGGGGTTTGAGGAAATCCCCCTTCTTAAAATATCTTTCCCAATGGCCTTGACACATGCCTGAAATGTATGACTTACGCCTCAGAGTAAGGTGCCGCTGAAATGCAATTGTTATCCTTGAGTAGACTCACTTTCAGCCATTAGCACTCATTAGCACCTCAGGTTAAATGAATTTATCAGATTAGTTGGCTGAGTAGAGTGATGCAGGCACAAGACAAATAAGTTTTAATAAGAACTCTGATCCCAAAAGGTCAGAAGTATGGGGTACGGGGCCACTCAGGTGAAGGGTGGCAAGGATGGTCAGAACAGTTTGAGGCCAGCTGCGAAGGTGTGGTCAAAACTCGAGAGGGGAGATGTAGGAGAGATGTAGAATGTGGGTCGAGGAGGCTCTCAAGACAATCCCAGAATTTCTCTATTTTGAATATTACCACAATAAATACTCTTTAAAAACAAATGAGCAAACAAAAACACAACATTCTTTTTCATTTGGGGTTCTTTTCTTCTTTTTTTTTTTTGTTTGTTTTTTGAGACAGTCTCCATCTGTCACCAGGCTGGAGTGCAGTGGCACAATCTCGGCTGACTGCAACCTCCTCCTCAAGTGATCCTCCTGCCTCAGCCTCCCGAGTAGCTGCGACTGCAGGTGCGCACCACCACACCCAGCTAATTTTTTGTATTTTTAGTAGAGATGGGGTTTCACCATGTTGGCCATGGCCTTGATCTCTTGACCTCGTGATCCGCCCGCCTCAGTCTCCCAAAGTGCTGAGATTACAGGCCTGAGCTACCGCACCCAGCCCCTTTGGGGTTCTTAGGTTATTTCCCCAAAGTGGAATTCCAGGTTAAAGTTTTGATTGCACAATGTCAAAATGCTACAGAGCCACTGATTCTGGGTAAGTATAGTTGGGTTGAAATGTCTTTGTATGATTAGGATAATCATCTTTGTAGAAGCCCATTCATTCTTTCATTCAACCAAAAGCTGTTGAACTTACAGTAAATGCCAGGTGCCATATTAGGATCTAGGGATACAAAGACAGAATCAAGAATCCCTACTTTTTTGTGTTTGTTTTTTTGAGACAGAGTCTCCTCTGTCACCCAGGCTGGAGTGCAGTGGCACAATCATAGATCGCTGCAGCCTCAGCTTCCCCAGCTCAGGTCATTCTCCCACCTCAACCTCCCAAGTAGCTGAGACCACAGCTGTACACCACCATGCCCAGCTAATTTTTATATTTTTTGTAGAGATAGGGTTTCACCTGAGCTCAAGCAATTCACATGCCTCCGCCTCTGAAAGTGCTGGGATCATATGCCTGAGCCATGGCTACCAGTGAGTAATCCCTACTTCTAGTTTAATTACTCATCAGTCTGAGATAATTCAATTATTCTTGGGTGTTCTTTCTTTCTTTCTTTCTTTTTTTGAGAAAGAGTCTCACTCTGACACCCATGCTGGAGTGTAGTGGTGCAACCTCAGCTCACTGCAATCTCCGCCTCCTGGGTTCAAGAGATTCTCCCCACCTCAGCCTCCCAAGTAGCTGAAATTATAGGCGCACGCCACCACACCCAGCTTATTTTTGTTTTTTGTTTGTTTGTTTTTTTGTTTTGTTTTGTTCTAGTAGAGACAGCCTTTCACCATTTTAGTCAGGCTGGTCTCAAACTCCTGACCTCAAGTGATCTGTCCACCTAGGACTCCCTAAGTGCTGGGATTAGAAGAGTGAGCCTCAGTTCCCAGCCAGTGTTGTATCTTTCTTTCTTTCTTTTTTTTTTTTTTTTTTGAGACAGAGTTTCACTCTTGTTGCTCATCCTGGAGTGTAATGGTGCAATCTCAGCTCACTACTACCTCTGCCTTCTGGGTTCAAGCAATTCTCCTGCCTCAGCCTCCCGAGTAGCTGGGATTACAGGCATGTGCCACCACACCCAGCTAATTTTGTATTTTTTTTAGTAGAGACGGGGTTTCTCCATGTTGGTCAGGCTGGTCCCGAACTCCCGACCTTAGGTGATTCGCTCACTTCGGCCTCCCACAGTGCTGGGACTACAGATGTTAGCCACCGCGCCCGGCAGTGTTTTATCTTTCTGTTGCATTTTCGACATTCTTTTTTTGTTTTGAGATAGGGTCTTACTCTGTCACCCAGGCTGGAGTGCAGTGGTGCAATCTTGGCTCACTGCAGCCTCAACCTCCAAGGCTCAAGCAGTCCTCCCACCTCAGCCTCACAAGTAGCTGGGACTATAGGCATGTGCCACCATGTCGGGCTAATTTTTGTATTTTTTGTAGTGACAGGGTTTCGCTATGTTGGCCAAGCTGGTCTTGAACTCCTGGCCTCAAGTGATCTACCTGTTTTGGCCTCCCAAAGTGGTGGAATTACAGGCGTGAGCCACTGTGCTTGGCCTCTGACATTCTTTTTTTTTTTTTTTTTTTTCTGAGATGAGTTTTGCTCTTGTTTCCCAGGCTGAAGTGGAATGGTGCAATCTTGGCTCACTGCAACCTCTACCTCCCAGCTTCGAGCGATTCTCCTGCCTTAGGCTCTGGAGTAGCTGGGATTACAGGCGCACGCCACCATGGCCAGCTAATTTTTTGTATTTTTAGTAGAGATGGGGTTTCATCATGTTGGCCAGGTTGGTCTCGAACTCCTGATCCCAGGTGATCCACCCACCTAGGCCTCCCAAAGTGCAGGGATTACAGGTGTGAGCCACTGCACCCAGCCAGCCCCTGACATTCCGATTTATATTCTCCTTGAATCTTCCTTTTTTTTTTTTTTTTT
>PVKP010005666.1:26153-71485 GCA_004027715.1 Plecturocebus donacophilus | reverse complement strand
CTCAAATTACAGATGAGGAAACTGAGTCTAGAATTTAAAATTGCACAACTCCTAAGTGGCCAAGTCAGGATTGAAACCCACCTCTGTCTGACTCCAAAACCTGTACTCATGTTGAGCATGAAAGAGTAATTTCTGGTCACACACAGTGGCTCACAACCATAATCCCAGAATTTTGGGAGGCTGAGGTGGGTGGATCGCCTTAAGTCAGGAGTTCGAGACCAGCCTTGCCAACATGGTGAAACCCTATCTCTCCCAAAAATACGAAAAATTAGCTGGGCATGGTGGCTGGTGCCTGTAATCCCAGCTTCTTGGGACTCTGAGGCAGAAGAATCACTTAAACCGGGGAGGTGGAGGTTGCAGTGAACTGATATCACGCCATTGCACTCCAGCCTGGGCAACAAGAACGAAACTCTCTCAAAAAAAATAAATAAAGAGTAATTTCTTGAATACCTCAATGGCTGATATCTAAAGACTATTAAGACTCACCCAGGCCGGGCACGGTGGCTCACGCTTGTAATCCAAGCACTTTGGGAGGCTGAGGTGGGTGGATCACCTGACATCAGGAGTTCAGGACCAGCCTGGCCATCATGGTGAAACCCCATCTTTAAAAAAAAAAAAAAAAAAAAAAAGACTTACCCAGGCCGGACATGGTGGCTTATGCCTGTAATCCAAGCACTTTGGAGGCCAAGGCGGGCGGATCACCTTAGGTCGGGAGTTCAAGACCAGCCTGACCAACATGGTGAAACCTCGCTTTAAAAAAATAAATAAATAAAAAGACTCACCCAGAAATAAGATTGTCTTATCGTAGGCTGGGCTTGGATGGGAGTTCTTGGATGTCAAACTCAGTATTTTTGTGAAATCTTTCTTTCTTTTTTTTTTTTTTTTAAAAAACAGGGTTTCATCATATTGGTCAGGCTGGTCTCGAACTCCTGACCTCAGGTGATCCGCCCACCTCAGCCTCCCAAAGTGCTAGGATTACAGGCATGAGCCACCATACCTGGCTAAAATCTTTCTTTTTTTCCCTTTCTTCCTCTCTTTCTTTTTTCCCCCTTCCTTTCTTTCTCTTTTTTCTTTTTTCTATTTTTTTCATTTTTCCAGCATTTGGCTCCAAGATCTCTCTCTCTTTCTTTCTTTATTTCTTTCTCTCTTTCTTTTTCTTCCCTTCCTCTCTCTCTCTTTCTCTCTTTCTTTTTGAGATGTACTTTTGCTCTTGTTGCCCAAGCTGGAGTGCAATGGCACGATCTCAGCTCACTGCAACCTCTGCCTCCCAAGTTGAAGCAATTCTCCTGCCTCAGCCTCTTGAGTAGCTGAGGTTACAAGCACCTGCCACCACACCCAGCTAATTTTTGTATTTTTAGTAGAGATGGGGTTTCACAATGTTGGCCAGACTGGTCTCAAACTCCTGACCTCGTGATGCTCCTGCTTCAGCCTCCCAAAATGCTGGGATTACAGGTGTGAGCCACTGTGCCTGGTGTAAAATTTTTCATAAAGTGTATTAGCTTGCTACACCTGTCATACTGCACAATCTGGGTTCCTTAAGCAACAGAAATTAACTTTTCATACAGTTCTAGAGATTAGAAATCCAAGGTCCTGATGTCTGTAGGGTCAGTTTCTTTTAAAGCCCCTCACCTGGGTTTGTAGACGGTTGTCTTCTCCGGGGTATAGCTCAGTGTTAGAGCATTTGACTGCAGATGGCTGTCTTTGCCTCCCTGTATTTTCTTTTTTTTTTCTTTTTTTCCTTCATTGTTGTTGTTGTTGTTTGAGACAGGGTCTTAACTCTAGCCCAGGCTGGAGTGCGGTGGTGCAATCATGACTCACTACAACCTTGAACTCCTATGCTCAAGCAGTCCTCCCACCTCAGCCTCCTGAGTAGCTGGAACTACAGGTTGCATACAACCATGTCTGGCTAATTAAATATATATATATACATATATGTATATGTAATATATATATATACATATACATGTATATATATATATTAGCTGGGCATGGTGGCTCATGCCTGTGATCCCAGCACTTTGGGAGGCTGAGGCAGGTGGATCACGAGGTCAGGGGTTCAAGACCAGCCTGACCAACATGGTGAAACCCCATCTCTACTTAAAAATACAAAAATTAGCCGATCATGGTGATATGCACCTGTAATCCCAGCTACTTGAGAGGCTGAGGCAGGAGAATTGCTTGAACTCGGGAGGCAGAGGTTGTGGTGAGCTGAAAGTGCGCCTTTGCACTCCAGCCTGGGCGACTATATATATATATATATATTTTAAGACAGAGTCTCGCTCAAAGTACATATTTAATATATATATATATATATTTTGTAGGGGCCAGGGTCTCACTAAGTTCCCTGGGATGGTTTTGAACTTCTGGCCTCAAGCAATCCTTATGCCTTGTCCTCTCTGTATTTTCTTTTCTGTTTTTTGAGATGGACGCTCCCTGTGTCACCTAGGTTGGAGTGCGGTAGTGTGATCTCAGCTCACTGCCTCTAACTCCCAGGTTCAAGCAATTCTCCTGCCTCAGCCTCCCAAGTAGCTGGGATTACAGGCACCCACCACCATGCCCAGCTAATTTTGTTGTATTTTTAGTAGAGACAGGGTTTCACCATGTTGGCCAGGCTGGTCTCGAACATCTGGCCTCAAGTGATCCACCCACCTCTGCCTCCCAAAGTGTTGGGATTACAGGGGTGAGCCACCGCACATTACTTCATCTCTTCTTATAAGGATACCAGCCATATCGCACTTGTGTCTACACATATGACCTCATTTTACCCTAATTACCTCTTAAAGGCCCTATCTCCATATATATATATTCTGAGGTACTAGGGAGTTAGGACTTCTTTTTTTTTTTTTGAGATGGAGTCTCATTCTGTCACTAGGCTGGAGTGCAGTGGCACAATCTTGGCTCACTGCAACCTCTGCGTCCTGGATTCGATCGATTCTCCTGCCTCAGCCTCCTGAGAACTAGGACTACAGGTGCACCATGCTCAGCTACTTTTTTGTGTGTATTTTTAGTAGAGACTAAAAACCATGAAAATTGGCCAGAATGGTCTTGATCTCTTGACCTCTTGATCCGCCTGCCTCAGCCTCCCAGAGTGCTGGGATTACAGGTGTGAGCCATTGTACCCAGCCAGGAGTTAGGACTTCTATATGACTTTTGGAGGATACAATTCAATCCATAACATAAAGTAAACCTAAAAGTATTAATTATCATATGAAAAGAGTTGGAAAATATTGGTTATCTGCCAAGCCATGTTCCCTCCTATGGTTCAATTTTAGAAATATTTATTAATATCCACTGTGTTCAAGGCTTGATCCTGGCTAGGGAAACAAAAACTGCAAGGACACGGTATCTGCCTTCAAGGAGTTCACAAGCTCTCTGGAGAGCCATTAGACAGACCATGGGTTCTGAAACCCCAAGGCACGCTGGAGTCACCTGGAGTGCTTATTAAAACACAGATCACTGGGCTCCACCCCCAGAGTTTCTGATTCAGTGGGTAGGCAGTGGGCCCGAGAATTTGCATTTCTGACAAGTTTCCAGGTGGTGTTGGTCTGGAGACCACACACTTTCAGAACTACTGAGCAAGACATATCCAGATCACGTGTGATGTATATGTTGAGGTGGCACAGGTGCACGGAGAGGACACCATTTTCTGTTTTCATGCTAACGCAGTCGAGGTGACAACTGGGAAAGTCCCTTTGCACCTGAAAATTCCCCAGAAAAGTTCTAGTTAGCATTTAGACCTTGAACTTGTAAACATATTACAGCAAAAAACGTGCATTCCCTATGCCATTAATTTGTCACTTGGCAAATACTACCTTTCATTACTAATTATATCTCTATAAGAGCTGAGGGTAGCAATAAAGGCTGAGTTCACTATCCTTGTTCCAAAAAAGCTATGAGAACTTCAGCAAATTACTTCCTGTCTCTGAGATTTGGTTTTGGTCATCTATAAAATAGAAATTAGGCCAGTCAAGATGGTTTGCACCTGTAATTCTAGCACTTTGGGAGGCCAAGGTGGGAGGACTGCTTGAGGCTTTTGAGGCTAGCCTGGGCAACAGAGCAAGACCCCCATCTCAAACTGTATTTTAAAAATTTTTTTGAGACAGGTTTTCTCTTCTGAAGCCACTAAAGAAAAAAGAGAGAGAGAGAGAGGTTCTCATTCTGTTGCCCAGGCTGGAGTGCAGTAGTGTGATCATAGCTCACTGCAACCTTAAACTCCTGGGCTCAAGCAGTCCTTCCATCTCAGCCTCCCGAGTGGCTGGGACCACAGGCACATGCTACTGCACCCTGCTAGTTTAAAAAAATTTTGGTGGCTGGGTGTGTTGGCTCAGGCCTGTAATCCCAGTACTTTGGGAAGCTGAGGCTGGTGGATCACTTGAGCTCAGGAGTTTGAGACCAGCCTGGGCAACATGGCAAAACCCTGTCTCTACAAAAAATACAAAAATTAGCTGGTCATTGTGGCATGTGCCTGTAGTCCCAACTACTCAGAAGGCTGAGGTGACAGCATCACTTGTGCCTGAGAGATTGAGACTGCAATGAGCTGAGGTTGTGCCACTGCACTCTAGCCTGTGTGACAGAGTGAGACTGTCTCAGAAACAACACACACCCACACACCCACCCCACACACCAATTTTAGGTAGAGACAGGGTCTCACTCTGTTGCCCAGGCTGGTCTTGAACTCCTGGATTCAGCAATGCTCCTGCCTCGGCCTCCCAGTGCTGGGATTACAAGTGTGAACCACCACACCTGGCCTATATATGTTTTTTTTTTTTTTTTTTTTTTTTGAGAAAGAGTCTTGGCTGGAGTGCAGTGGTGTGATCTCAGCTCACTGCAACCTCTGTCTCCTGGGTTCAAGCAATTCTCCTGCCTCAGCCTCCTGAGTAGCTGGCATTACAGGTGCCTGACACCATGCCTGGCTAATTTTTTTGTATTGTTATTAGAGACAGGGTTTCACCATCTTAGCCAGGCTGATCTTAAACTCCTGACCTCATGATCCACCCACCACAGCCTCCCAAAGTGCTGGGATTACAGGCGTGAGCCACCATGCCCGGCCCAATTCTGTTTTAAAAGGTATCTGTTTAGCATCTCTCAGAGGAAACTATGTGGTCTTTAAAAATGTACAATGTTGCTGGGCGCAGTGGCTCATGCCTGTAATCCCAGCACTTTGGGAGGACGAGGCGGGCAGATCATGAGGTCAGGAGATTGAGACTATCCTGGCTAATACAATGAAACCCTGTCTCTACTGAAAATACAAAAAATTAGCCAGGCGTGGTGGCACACACCTGTAGTCCCAGCTACTCAAGAGGCTGAGGCAGGAGAATCACTTGAACTTGGGAGGCAGTGGTTGCAGTGAGCTGAGATTGTGCCACCGCACTCCAACCTGGGCGACAGAATGAGATTCAGTCTCAAAAAAAAAAAGCACAATACAAGCTGGACACCGTGGCATGCATCTGTAGTCCCAGCTACTTAGGAGGCTGAAGCAGGATCATCACTGAGCTCAGGAGTTCAAGGCCAGCCTAGGCAATATAGTGAGACCCCTGTCTCTCTCTCTTTTTTTTTTTTTTTTTTTTGGTAGAGACTGGGTTTCACCATATTAGTCAGGCTGGTCTCGAACGCCTGACCTCAAGTGATTTGCCTGCCTCGGTCTCCCAAAGTGCCGGGATTACTGGCATGAGCCACCATGCCTGGCTCTAGACCCCAGTCTCTTTAAAAAAAACTTTTTACTGCCAGGTGCAGTGGCTCATGACTGTAATCCCAGCACTTTGGGAGACTGAGGTCAGGTGTTCCAGACCAGCCTGGCCAACATGGTGAAACCCTGTCTCTACTAAAAATACAAAAATTATCTGGATGTGGTGGTGCATGCTTGTAATCTCAGCTACTTGGGAGGCTGAGGCAGGAGAATCCCTTGAACCTGGGAGGCAGGGGTGTCAGTGAGCCAAGATGGTGCCACTGCACTCCAGCCTGAACAACAGTGCAAGCACTCCATCTCACAAAAAAAAACTTATTATTTAATAATTTTAAAATTTTAATTTAAAATTTATATTTATTATTAAAATTTTATTATTAAATTAATGCTTGCTGCTCCTTAAAATGATGTTTCAAGGACACTAAATACTTAGATAACAAAAGAATGTGACTGTATCAGATTAGTATTACAAGTAACTGCCGTGAGTTTAAAAACTATTGACTAGAGCAGTCAGGGAAAGCTATAAGTTCAAATGGCCGTTGGTCACAATTTGGGGATGTGTGTGCAATTTGGGTTAAATAATATAATCTGTATTGTCTTTACGGCCCTGCATCAGAGGACCAGCTATTTGGCAACATAACTCCCATTTGCAAGAGTAACTTCGGATAAAACTCTGATGACTGCCAAGTCTGACTTTCTCATCTAGTGAGTGGGTGTCTCTCTAATAAAGTAGCATCACTGAACACAGAAGCAAGCTTAACCTATCCAGGGAAAAATGACACCACTTCTATAAAGGGAAGAGCACCGCTCCCTAGTTCTCCAGAGTGAGCAAGATTGTATTTAGATACGCAAAGGATCTCTGACAAAGCTATACATCGAAGGCCATAAAAATCAGCTCTGTATCTGTAGTATGGCTGTTCTCGCTCTGGCTGTGGTGAGCTGTCGTGTTTGTTTCAGCAGTATGCCACCTAAAAAGAGAATTAAAACAGAGCTGGAAAAGAGGAAGTATATGTCGAAAATGTACGTTTCTCCAAATGATTGAGTAGATTTCATCCAATAATGTTACTACACGTCTTTTTTGTCATTTGAAACTTGGAACACTCTGTGTATTAACCACCATATAAGCTAATATTCCTAAACTATAAGCTTCAAAGGATTATCTGAATAGAGAATCTTCCTAGTTTCTTCTTCAGTAGACTGAAATAGGTGGGCACAGTGGCTCACGGCTGTAATCCCAGCACTTTGGGAGGCCGAGGCGGGCGGATCACAAGGTCAGGAGCTTGAGACCACCTTCGCCAACAAGGTGAAACCGTGTCTCTACTAAAATCACAAAAATTAGTCGGACATGGTGGCGTGTGCCTGTAGTCCCAGCTACTCGGGAGGCTGAGGCAGGAGAATCGCTTGAATCCAGGAGGCGGAGGTTGTGGTGAGCTGAGATAGCGCCACTGCACTCCAGCCTGGGCAACAAAGTGAGACTTTGTCTCCAAAAAAAAAAAAAACTGAAATAAAATCTATCATTTTTTCCTTTTACCTTTTACATCATCACATCAGGAGGTCCTACTGATTCTTTCTCTGGCTTCTTACTTTTGATTTAAAGAAATCTTTATTCATTCATTTCACAAGTATTGGGGAATACAAAAAACATAACACAAAGCATCTTTTGCTTCACTTACTGACTTTACTCACCCTATTCTCTCCTTCCTACCTATTCATATTTTACTCATTAATATCTGAGTTAAGATCTACACCCTCCCCGGACCTCTTCAGCCTCCTCTGAACCTTGATCTTGTGGATGATGCCATCAGAACTTACTTACAGAAGACCTTGTTAAATCCCCCCATTTTTTTCTTCTTCTTCTTTTTTTTTTTTTTAAGATGGGGTTTCACCATGATGGCCAGGCTGGTCTTGAATTCCTGACCTCAGGTGATCCACCCACCTCGGCCTCCCAAAGTGCTAAGATTACAGGCGTGAGCCACCTCGCCCGGCCCCTTTTTTTGTTTGTATGTTAGAGACAGAGTCTGACTCTGTCACCCAGGATGGAGTGCAGTGGCATAATCAAGGCTCATAGCAACCTCTGCTTCCTGGGCTCAAGAGATCCTTCCAGCTCAGCCTCCAGAGCAGCTGCGACTACAGTCACATGCCACCACACCCGACTAATTTTTTTTTTTTTTTAAAGATGGGGTTTCACCATGATGGCCAGGCTGGTCTTGAAATCCTGATCTCAGGTGATCCACCCACCTCGGCCTCCCAAAGTGTTAGGATTACAGGCGTGAGTCACCGTGCCCCACCTACCCGGCTAATTTTTATATTTTTTGTAGAGACAGGGTTTCACCATGTTGGCTCATCTGGTCTTGAACTCCCGGGCTCAAGCAATCCGCCAGCCTCAGCCTCCCAAAGTACTGGGATTACAGGCGTGAGCCACTGTGCCTGGATGTTAAATCTCTTAAACTCTTTTTGTGTTCCTTGGAAAAGCAGAATGGCATGGTGGGTAAAAGATTGCTCTGCCACTTAACATTGTAGCCTTGGGCAAATTGCTTATCTTTGTTCCTGTTTATTTTTCTGTAAACCAATGAAGATAGTAAAACTGCCCATGTCATAGGATTTATATGAGGATATAAAGTTCTCAGAAAAATACCTAGCACATCACTGATGCTCAACATTGGCTTTTAGTACTGTATGTCTTTTGCCCCTCCCATCAGTGATTTTCATTACTTAGCCTTTATGTTCAATTGAAGGATGATGGTTTCTGCCTTCAATGTATTTATAATCTAGTTGTAGAGATGGGACAAATACAGAAAAATAAGACTACATACTATTAGATGACAAATTAGATACACAGTAAAGAAATGTTTTCATCACTTTCTTTTTAGTGTTTAGTAAGATGTTCCATTAAATCTTTTTTGCACTTTTCTTTTACCTAGATGAACTTTGTGGGTTTTTTCAAAGTCTTACATCAGCAATTTTATTTTATTTTTAAAAGATGCTAGACAATCCCCTCACTAACTCCTAGATATAAGACATTCTCTCTCTCTCTCTCTCTCTCTCTCTCACACACACACACACACACACACACACACCACACACGATGGCCCTTTTCTTTGTTAGACACGCAGCGTTTTTGTTCATATGTCTGCCTGGTTGTTCTGATCTGAGGCATACATTTTCCTAGTCTTCTAATAAGGTATTTTATAACAGTCTCCAGGCTTCCTGTAGCCTTTATATGTTCTGAGCTACTCCTTTTTATATTCATCTACCCAGCAATACTCAGGAACTATAAAATCTTTGTGTATAATGCCTTCAGTAAATATTGATTACTTTTACTCAAATTGTCAGTATCTAATGTGCAAAATTCCAAAAATAAATACAGGTTAGTTTTTTTTCCTTTAAAAAACAAAAAAACAAATGAATTGGGAATTAATTTAAATATACTTTACTGTAAAATAACCCTTTATTTTCCCAAGCTTGCTGGCTAAAAGGAATTTATAAAACTGAAATAAATGTCATATCTTATCAAGGACAAGAACTAGCTAGGCATGGTGGCTCACACCTGTAATCCCAGCACTTTGGAAGGCCTAGGTGGGTGGATCACCTGAGGTCAGGAGTTCAAGACCAGTGTGACCAACATGGAGAAAACCTGTCTCTATTAAAAAATACAGAATTAGCCAGGCGTGGTGGCGCATACCTGTAATCCCAGCTACTTGGGAAACTGAGGCAGGAGACTCACTTGGACTCCAACCTGGGCAACAAGAGTGAAACTCTGTCTCAAAAAAAAAAAAGGGACAAGAACTAGTGCTAATAACTAAATAGATTCCTTGACCATTTTGAAACTGGGACATGGTGGATTTCCTAAGTGTCTCCCACTACTACAGTGGTTTCAATTTAAAAAGGTTCTTGGCTGGGTTCAGTGGCTTATGCCTGTGATACCAGCATTTTGGTCTGGGTGGCTCACACCTGTAGTCCTAGCACTTTGGGAGGCCGAGGAGGGTGGATCACCTGAGCTCAGGCGTTCGAGAGTAGCCTGACCAACATAGTGAAACCTCGTCTAGTAAAAGTACAAAAATTAGCCAGCCTGGCATGGTGGCAGGCGCCAGTAATCCCAGCTACTCAGGGGGCTGAGGCAGAGAGAATCACTTGAATGCTGCAAGTGGAGGTTGCAGTAAGCCGAGATGGCACCACTGCACTTCAGCCTGGGAGACTGAGCGAGACTCAATCTAGAAAAAAAAGCAGCAGCATTTTGGGAGGCCAAGGCTGGTGGACCACTTGAACTGGAGTTTGAGACCAGCCTGGGCAACATGGCAAAACCTCATCTCCATAAAAAATATGAAAAGTAGCCTGGTTAGTGGCTCACCCCTGTAATGCCAGCTATGTGGGAGGCTCAGGCAGCAGGATCACTTGAGCACGGAGGCTAGGCTGCAATGCACTCCGTGATCCACCGTGCCACTGCGCTCTAAGCATGGACAACCAAAGTGAGACCTAATCTCAAAAATAAACAAGTAAGTACATAAAAAATAAAACAAGAAAAGAAAGCTTCAGTTTTTGTTTTGTTTTGTAAAGACAGGGTTTTCCTATGTTGCCTAGGCTGCTCTCAAACTCCTGAGCTCAAGCCATCCTCCTGCCTTGGCCTCCCCAAATGCTGGGATTATAGATGTGAGCCACCATAGCCAGTGGGTGTTTAGTCTTTTTAAATTTAGAATGCTTCCTGTCCAGCCCAGGGCCGTCGCTCATGCCTGTAATCCCAGCATTTTTGGAGGTTGAGGCGAGCGGATTACTTGAGGTCAGGAGTTTGAGACCAGCCTGGCCAACCTGATGAAACCCTGTCTCTATTAAAAATATAAAAATTGGCTGGGCACGGTGGCTCACGCCTATAATCCCAGCACTTTGGGAGGCTGAGGCGGGTGGATCATGAGGTCAAGAGATCGAGACCATGCTGGTTAACATGGTGAAACCCCGTCTCCACTAAAAATACAAAACTTAGCTGGGCATGGTGGCACACGCCTGTAGTCCCAGCTACTAGGGAGGCTGAGGCGGGAGAATTTCTTGAACCCTGGAGGCAGAGGTTGCGGTGAGCCGAGATCGTGCCATTGCACTCCAGCCTGGATAACAAGAGCGAAACTCCGTCTCAAAAAAACAAAACAAAAAAAAAGAAAAATTATGGCTGGGTGCAGTGGCTCACGCCTGTAATCCCATCACTTTGGGAGGCTGAGGTGGGCGGATCACCTGAGATCGGGAGTTTGAGACCAGCCTGACCAACATGGAGAAACCCGTCTCTACTAAAAATACAAAAAAATTAGCTGGGCGTGGTGGAGCATGCCTGTAATTCCAGCTACTCAGGAGGCTGAGGCAAGAGAATCGCATGAACCCGGGAGGCGGAGGTTGTGGTGAGCCGAGATTGTGCTATTGCACTCACTCCAGCCTGAGCAGTAAGAGTGAAACTCCGTCTCAAAAAAAAAAAAAAACCTGCAAAAATTGGCCGGTGTGGTGGTGGGCACCTATAATCCCAGCTACTTGGGAGGCTGAGACAGGAGAATCACTTCAACCCAGGAAAGGAAGGCTGCAGTGAGATCATGCCACTGCACTCCAGCCTGGGTGACAGAGTGGGACCTCGTCTCAAAAATAAGTAAATTAAATCAAATAAATAAAGAACTGAGTAAATTTTTTTAGTAGATAAATGAGTGATGCTGACTTATCTCTACCTGATTAATTGGAAATAGCATATAGAGTCTTTATTATACAGTCCTAGTTATATAACTGCATTGACTAGACTTACAGGCACTTAAAAAAACTGTGTAGGAATATCCCTTTCAAACTTGTTTAAAAAAAAATTCTGGCCGGGTGCAGTGGCTCATATCTATAATCCCAGCACTTTGGGAGGCCGAGGCGGGCAGACACCTGAGGTGGGAATTGGAGACCAGCCTGAACAACATGGAGAAACCCTGTCTCTACAAAAAACACATAATTAGCCGGTGTGGCGGCGTATGCCTGTAATCTCAGCTACTCCGGAGGCTGAGCCAGGAGAATCACTTGGACCCAGGAGGCAGAGGTTGCAGTGAGCCGAGATTGGGCCATTGCACGCCAGCCTAGGCAACAAAAGCAAAACTCTGTCTCAAAAAAAAAAATCTGGCCAGGCACGGTGGCTCATGCCTATAATCCCAGCACTTTGGGATGCCAAGGCAGTTGGATTGCAAGGTCAGGAGTTCGAGACCAGCCTGGTCACCATAGTGAAACCCCATCTCTACTAAAAATACAAAAATTAGCCAAGTGTGATGGCAGGCACCTGTAATCTCACCTACTGAGGAGGCTGAGGCACTTGAACCTGGGAGGCAGAGGTTGCAGTGAGCCGAGATCATGCCATGGCACTACAGCCTGGACCACAGAGCAAGACTCCATCTCAAGAAAAAAAAAATTCTGTGACTACAGAAATTGCTGAAGTCATTGCTTTTTTTTTTTTTTTTTTTTTTTTTTTTTTAGCATAAGCATAGAGTCTCTAGATGAAGTCATTCCTTTGACAATGACTTGATTAAATCCATATCAGGAAGAATATGAAAACCACCTAAGGATTAATTTGGATATTGTTCAAATTAATATTAATAAATGCTCCTCTTTCCAGAGAGCAGTTAGCATAATTATGGCCTTTATCTTTCCAAAAGCACTTGTCATTTAATTATTAGAGTGATTTTTCTGATTCTTTGTTAGAGTCTTTGAAATAGCACAAATATTGTAGATTTTACTAAGACTATATTTTGATGAATCAAAACAAGTTCTGTACTCTCGAGGAGTAATTTTTAACCCACAACACATCTGAATGTTTACTAATTATCTTTGAAAGCAGTTTTAAGTAAATCAAAGCTGTTTGCCAAGCAAGGTCCATGTTTTGTAACTTCCAGCTGTGAAGCCCCCACCATATAAAGCAGATATATTAAATGTTAATCACTTTAGCTCTAACTAATTAAATATTTAGTCCTGCAAAGATCTAGAAAAAGTGAAAAAGGAGTTGATTTAATGTATACATTTTTTTTTTTAAAGACTTAAAGATCTACTAGAAACAACTATTTTAAATCACATCTCTCCCCAAATGGTTAAAAATCCAACTATTGATCCAGCACTTTACCTTTGGAACCTTCAAGGTATAAGACTATTTGAAAAAAACATCATCATCATAACCAGGATCAACGTTATTGCCATCATCATGGCTAATATTTATTAGACATTTACTCTATGCTGGGTTATACGCTTTACAAATAAGAGTTTTATTTGCTCCTTACAACAACCCTATGAGGTATGTGTTGTTATTATCTCCATTCCGTCTAAAGCTTAACAAGGTTAAGTAACTTGACCAATGCCACATAACTAGTAGTTGCCAGATCCCAGAATTGAAACCAGGCTGAGTTTAAAGCCCTTGCCCCCAACTTTTATGTTGCCTAAGCCCACTTAATTCATTTAAATTCGGTATAAATTGACTTTAATTATGGTCTTTTTGTTGGGATCCATTATAGCCTTCTCTTTTATCAACAAATGTTGGACGAAATATGCATTCAAGGAGGCCGGGAGTGATGGCTCGATGGCTTGATGGCTCACACCTGTAATCCCAGCACTTTGGGAGGCTGAGGCGGGCAGATCACGAGGTCAAGAGTTCGAGACCAGCCTGGCCAACATGACGAAACCCTGTCTCTACCAAAAATACGAAAAAATTAGCGGGGTGTGATGACCGGCGCCTGTAATCCCAGCTATTCGAGAGGCTGAGACAGGAGGATCCTTTGAACCCGGAAGAGGGAGGTGGCAGTGAGCCGAGATTGAGATCGTGCCATTGCACTCCAGCCTGGGCAACCGGGTGAGAGATTCCAACTCAAAAAAAAAAAAAAAAAAAAAAAAAAAATGCAATTCAAGAAATAGGAAGACAAAGTATAATGGAAAAGTAAATGAACAAAAAGGAATTTAAAAAAACAAACCCCGATTGTCAGACTAGTAGCCAGTGAACCAATGCTCGGAGTTTGTTCAGGAATCTGTGGTAGAACTACAATTGTTTCCTGAAGGGTGGAAAACGCTTTGAGTAAAAGTGGAGAGATAGAGAGGGCACGCCCAGGACAGGCTGATTGCCTCTGCAAAGGCAAAGGGTCTGGAAAGTGCTAGGTGAGCGGGAACAAGTGGGAATAGTTTTGTTTGACTAAATTTGAGGGTTTGAGAAAGGAAAGGGAGTGTAGGAGGGATAGAAGTGGGAATCACATAGGTTTAATGAGGTCTTGTTTAGTGCCAAGGACAGTTTTAGACCCTGATAAGCAGAAAGCTTTGAATACTCAGGAGTTGAATTTGGCTCATTTCATCTCCTCTCTTAGCTGCTGTATGACCCTGTGCCATCCTACTTATGTTTCATTTTCCTATCTGCAAAAAGGGAATAATTCTCATTCCCTTGGGTTTTCTCCTAGTCATAAAAAATGAATGAGCTCGGCCACAATACACAAACAAAAGGAAAATATGTGATATTTTGTAGGATAAATTCATAAAAGTTGTGGAGGATCTGGGCATTTTTATAAAGCGAGCACTGTAAAAAACTTTAAAAGGAAACATTTAAATTCACTAATGACGAACTACAGGGATCCTCATTTTTCCTTTAAATGGCAGGCACTTGAAAAAATTAAAATGGAATGGAGTTAGCTTTCAATGACTTAGGCCACTGACGAATATGGATTACATAGTATTTTAATTTACTCATTTCACACGTCGTTATCAACTCTACGTGAAGTTTAAAAGGACAAAGAATGCAAGTGGAATTGGTCAGTGTTCCGGGTTATTTCCAAGGGAGGCTGAGGGTGGGGGGTTTCCTTTGAGACAAGATATGGGGTTGGCCAATAATTGCTGGCATTGCCTGTCTGGTAATAACTGGCTGATGAAAAGGTGACTACAACGTGAAAACTGATTAAATCAAGCGCACCCTCCCACCCTCGTTTTAGATGAGGAATTTTCCGCCCGCACAGAAGGGGCTGAGGCAGCATCTGGCATCTCAACACTAACATTTGCTTCGTGATTTCCTCTTTGCCCGGCCCTTTGACACACATCTCTTCCCAGGAATCAGGATTCGCTGGTGCCTTTTTTGCATTTCTAAAATGGGAATCCCGCCTCTGAGCTTTTCGCCGGCCTGAACGACCGAGGGCTGCGTCCCCTTTCCCGCAGAAGCGGGGCTCCCCACTCCAGCTCTGTTCCAGGCCTGTGACTCTTCCACTCCGTCCGTGACTCACGTCCTGCGGATCATTCGCCCCCGACGCGCCCCCCAATACACAAACCCCCAGAATCCGCCCGCAGCCTACAGCGCGACGTCAGCCCGCCCCAGCCGACTTGGAGGTCTCGTCTGAGTCACAGAAAGACCACCCTCGTCGGCATCCCCACACACAGTCCCTGACACCCGGCGCGCCTGCCTCCCCGCCTGACACACCAACGCCCCTAGTCTCCGCGCAACTTGTTATGCTACGGCTCGAGCCCTTGACCCAAAAACCTCTGCGAAAGGGAGAGCCGCAGAGCCGGCCTCGGGCGGCCTTTGATGGCTTTGTTATTGTTTGGGTTTGAATCGATACGCCCCTCCCCATCCTTCCTCCGTCGCGGCCCTACATTCAGCTCCCGCCTCCCCCCACGCCCCGCGCCCCTCCCCCTCCATTTTGGCGCCTTTTCCTTCCCGCCACGTCGTGGCGGCGTAGAGACCATTCTGACCGCGGAACGGGCGGGGCGGGGGCGGGGCGCGCCAAGCTATGCAGATCAGTCGGTCCTCTGGTTGGCTGGAAACGCGCCAGCGGGGGTGGGGCCGGGGCGCGGCCACGGAGCGCGCGGGGCGGGGGCCGAGGGGAGTCGCCCCGTCCCGCCGCTTCCCCACCCCCTCTCCTCCCTTGGCCGGCCCGGCAGCCGCGCTCCCCGCCTTGGCCTCCCGGAGAGGCCCCGCCCCGTCCCCGCCCGCCGCGCCCTCCCCGCGCGCCCTCCCCGCCGGCGCGCTCCTCCCCTTTACTCCTGGCTGCGGGGCGAGCCGGGCGTCTGCTGCAGCGGCCGCGGTGGCGGAGGAGGCCCGAGAGGAGTCGGTGGCAGCGGCGGCGGCGGGACCAGCAGCAGCAGCAGCAGCCACGAACCTCCGGCCCTGCGGCGCTGCCGCACGAGCCCCACGAGCCACTCACCCCGCCGCTCTCAGCTCTGCAGGACCCCGCCGGCGCGCCCTCCCGCCGCCAGTCCCGGCAGCGCCCTCAGTTGTCCTCCGACTCGCCCTCGGCCTTCCGCGCCAGCCGCAGCCACAGCCGCAACGCCACCCGCAGCCACAGCCCCAGCCCCAGGCATAGCCATTGGCACAGCCCCGGCTCCGGCTCCTGCTGCAGCTCCTCCGGGCACCGTCCCTGCGCCGACATCCTGGAGGTTGGGATGCTCTTGTCCAAAATCAACTCGCTTGCCCACCTGCGCGCCGCGCCCTGCAACGACTTGCACGCCACCAAGCTGGCGCCCGGTGAGAGCACCCCCTCGCCACCGACCCGGGGATGCGGGGCGGCGGCGGGATCTCCTGGGTGGGGAGCTGGCGGCTCGCGGGCCGGCACTGAGTCCCCGTGCCTCCCCCTTTCCTAGGCAAGGAAAAGGAGCCCCTGGAGTCGCAGTACCAGGTGGGCCCGCTACTGGGCAGCGGCGGCTTCGGCTCGGTCTACTCAGGCACCCGCGTCTCCGACAACTTGCCGGTGAGTGGGCGCCCCGCCGTGGGGAGGGCGCACCGGGCGGGGGGCGCACGGGCGTGCTTTAGCCCGGGCGAGGGGACCTGACGAAGACTCTGGGGTTTCCAGGTGGCTATCAAACACGTGGAGAAGGACCGGATCTCCGACTGGGGAGAGCTGGTGAGTGCCCTGCGGGAGCGACCCCCAGGATGAGTGGGTGGGGTGAGGGGCACCCCCGACTCTCGCCCTAACGCGGCCCCCTCGCCCCTGCAGCCCAATGGCACCAGAGTGCCCATGGAAGTCGTCCTGCTGAAGAAGGTGAGCTCCGGCTTCTCCGGCGTCATTAGGCTCCTGGACTGGTTCGAGAGGCCCGACAGTTTCGTCCTGATCCTGGAGAGGCCCGAGCCGGTGCAAGACCTCTTCGACTTTATCACGGAAAGGGGGGCCCTGCAAGAGGAGCTGGCCCGCAGCTTCTTCTGGCAGGTGCTGGAGGCCGTGCGGCACTGCCACAACTGCGGAGTGCTCCACCGCGACATCAAGGACGAAAACATCCTCATCGACCTCAATCGCGGCGAGCTCAAGCTCATCGACTTCGGGTCGGGGGCGCTGCTCAAGGACACCGTCTACACCGACTTCGACGGTGAGCCAGGCGGGGGTGGGAGCTTCCCAGGTGACTCGGCCCGGCCCAGCCCGGAGGCCTCGGCCAGCCCCCCGCGCCAGCCTTTTGTAAAGGTCATTGGGGCGCCGGGCTGGATGCTAGCCGGGGTGGGACGCAGGAGAGCCTCCCAGCGTAGTAAAGCCGGGGATTTTCAGCCAGCTGAACCTGTAATGTTTCTGGCGTGATTTTATTCTTCAAGTGGAATTCAGTGAGTTCCAAGCTTTCCCAGTGAATAAGAGGTTGTGGGCAACCGGCGGTAGCCCAGATTTCTAAAGTCTGACCCAGTTTCCCCGCCAGTAAAATCATGGGGGCGGGGGGAGAGGTGGAAATTGATGCCGGTTTTGTAATTTTTGTTTTGTTTTATAAGGGAGTTAGTTTTCTGTATGGTAGTTTTAGAGCTGCAGTTCTTTCCTCCTTTTTGATCTAGGGAAGGTTAAGGAATAGAACAGTAGTTTCATTATTAGTACTGGTGAGTTTTTTTGGGGGGGAGTGTTATGGGATGAGAGTCAGGAATGAGTGTTGTGAAATAAGATCTGTCGCTGGTTTGAAAATTAGTTGGGTGTCTCCGCAGAGAGAATGAAAACCTATCCTAGGGAGGGGCTTGGAGCGGGTTCTTTTAGAAAAGAAGGAATGGAGAGCCTGAGATCAAAGCTGCGGAGGGTGGGTCATCATTTGAGCGGCTTAACCTAACAAACGACAGCCTTTCAAAACTTGTGACTCGGGCTTGTGGTTTATGTTTATTTGCCCTTGGAGGACGCTGGGTTGGGCAGCATTTTTTGTATTTAACAGTTAATGGCTGGCCGGGTCCTCCCATGTTTTTTACATCAAGTCTTTGCTGCCCCCTGGTGAGCACCAGAGGCATGGACCCTCCTTTTTTTTTTTTTTTTTTTACTACCCAAAGTTTGTAAACAGGAATCACGTGGTCTGAAACCAAGCCTGCAGCTCTGTCTACCTTTCCAGTCTAGAGAGGAAAGGGTGTGGGTGTCTGCCTCTGCGTGCAGCGGGCGGGGAGGAAGGCCTCCGAAAGGGCACCCTGACTTAGGATGTTGTGCAAGCATCCTTGCTTGGATTCTATCGGCCATGAGAATCTCACCCGGGCTCCTGGGCAGTGGTGAATGCAGTTTAAGGATAATCTGGGATATCTTTCTTGATTGTGCAGACAGGCATCCCTTCATCCTCTGCAGGCAGTCTTGCCCCACAGAGCCTCAGGCTTTGGGTCTGTGTTCAGCCGTGTTTGTTTCTTGGAGCAGTTTGTAAAGAATTTCAGTTTATGGTTTAGGCTAGTAGAGAGGTGGGTCATGCTTTGGGTTGAGAGTTGCCCTAAGCTGAGCCTCCACTCTCCTTAGCCCAGAGAGAAAAATGGAGTTGACCCAGGGAGAAGGGATTTTTTTTTCTTTTTTATAAAAAAAAGAGGTATATATACCACCCAGTTGCTTTGTGCTTATTTTTGCTGAAAGTGTGTTTTCTGTTCCCTTGGCTCACAGGGACCCGAGTGTATAGCCCTCCAGAGTGGATCCGCTACCATCGCTACCATGGCAGGTCGGCGGCGGTCTGGTCCCTGGGGATCCTGCTGTATGATATGGTGTGTGGAGATATTCCTTTTGAGCATGACGAAGAGATCATCAAGGGCCAAGTTTTCTTCAGGCAAAGGGTCTCTTCAGGTAACTGATGGAAGCCCCTGGCTGCGGGGGTAGCTATCAGTTCTCATGGGACAGGTTTTGAAATTCCGGTAGTGCTTCGGCCGGGCGCAATGGCTCACACCTGTAATCTAAGCACTTTGGGAGGCCACGGCAGGTGGATCACCTGAGGTTGGGAGTTTGAGACCAGCCTGAACAACATGGAGAAACCCCATCTCTACTAAAAATACAAAATTAACTAGGCATGGTGGCGCATGCCTGTAATCCCAGCTACTCGGGAGGCTGAGACAGAAGAATCGCTTAAACCGGGAAGGCGGAGATTGCAGTGAGCCGAGATCTCGCCATTGCACTCCAGCCCTGGCAATAAGAGTGAAACTGTCTCAACAAAAAGCCAGAAAGGAAAAGAAATTCTGGAGAGCAAAGCTCTCCAGTAGATGCCATGACTCTTGGCTTAGAATTCCAGGCCAGTGATTTACAGTTGAGAGCAAGCCCCATAAGTCACATGGTTTACACTTGAGCTTTCCTTGGGAAGTCAGAGGAAGACCACTTGTGAGCATATTAAGAAGAAAAGGCAATCTGGCTTCTCTGAAAAGGTTTTTTTAGGTACCAGCAGAAACCCGATAACTCCTGGCTTTTTTGCCAGGGAGTATCTTTTAGCACCTCCTTTAAGGCAGTAGCTCCAAATATTTTGGTAGCAGTGACCTCACTGTGGGTAGTGTTCGTGTTTGCGTGTTTGTGAGTTGGTAGGTGAATTGAATCATCTCATGGTGAGTTGGTAGGTGAATTGAATCATCTCATCATGCTCAGTGGTGTCTCATCAAAATCTCTTGTCATCATCCTTGCTATTTTTCTGGTGAGTGGGTGTCGTGGGAAAGGCCCCTGTTATTGAAGTTTGAAAACCACAGGTTTAAGAAGGGAGTCAGTTTTTAGCTGAAAGCAGATTGGAGGACCCAGATATCAGTTAATAACTTCTCATTGAAAGGTACCTGCCACAGTGTTCTAGAAAGCGGTTGGCCTCCCTGGGACCCCAGACTTGTGGGCCTCTGGGAAGCAAATGGGGAAGACCTTTGCAATATAAAAACAAGTTGAGCTTTGTGCAGTGGCAGTATCATAGCCAATGAGGTTTATCCGAGGCGCGATTATTGCTAATTGAAAACTTTTCCCAATACCCTGCCATGACGACTTGAAATATAGTCGGCGTTGGCAATTTTTAGCAGTCTCTACGGAGACTGAATTTAAAAAAAAAAACAAAAAACTAGTTGAGTCATTCATAACCTCTCTCTATCCTCCTTTCTACAGAGTGTCAGCATCTCATTAGATGGTGCTTGGCCTTGAGACCATCAGATAGGCCAACCTTCGAAGAAATCCAGAACCATCCATGGATGCAAGATGTTCTCCTGCCCCAGGAAACTGCTGAGATCCACCTCCACAGCCTGTCACCGGGGCCCAGCAAATAGCAGCCTTTCTGGCAGGTCCTCCCCTCCCTGTCAGATGCCCAAGGGAGGGGAAGCTTCTGTCTCCAGCTTCCCGAGTACCAGTGACACTTCTCACCAAGCAGGACAGTGCTTGATACAGGAACAACATTTACAACTCATTCCAGATCCCAAGCCCCTGGAGGCTGCCTCCCAACAGTGGGTAAAGGAGACTCTCCAGGGGTCCTAGGCCTCAACTCCTCCCGTAGATACTCTCCTTCTCATAGGTGTCCAGCATTGCTGGACTCTGAAATATCCCGGGGGTGGGGGGTGGGGGGGGTCAGAACCCTGCCATGGAACTGTTTCCTTCATTACAAGTTCTGCTGAATGCCACAATGGGTCAGGTAGGGGGAAACAGGTTGGGATGGGATAGGACTAGCACCATTTTAAGTCCCTGTCACCTCTTCCGACTCTTCTGAGTGCCTTCTGTGGGGACTCCGGCTGTGCTGGGAGAAATACTTGAACTTGCCTCTTTTACCTGCTGCTTCTCCAAAAATCTGCCTGGGTTTGGTTCCCTCTTTTTCTCTCCCGTCCTCCCTCACCTCCTTCATATGAAAGGTGCCATGGAAGAGGCAACAGGGCCAAATGCTGAGCCACCTGCCCTTTCTTCTGCCTCCTTTAGTAAAACTCCGAGTGAACTGGTCTTCCTTTTTGGTTTTTACTTACTGTTTCAAAGCCAAGACCTCACACACACAAACAATGCACAAACAATGCAAATCAACAGAAAAGCTGTAAATGTGTGTACAGTTGGCATGGTAGTATACAAAAAGATTGTAGTTGCTCTAAGTTTTTACAGATTCTGCCTTTAAGTTATTTTATCTGCTTTTTTTTTTGTTTTGAAAGATGCGCATTCTAACCTGGAGGTCAATGTTATGTATTTATTTATTTATTTATTTGGTTCCCTTCCTGTTCCAAGCTTCCATAGCTGCTGCCCTAGTTTTCTTTCCTCCTTTCCTCCTCTGACTTGGGGACCTTCTGGGGGAGGGCTGCAACGCTTGCTCTGTTTGTGGGGTGACGGGACTCAGGCGGGACAGTGCTGCAGCTCCCTGACTTCTGTGGGGCCCCTCGCCTACTTACCCAGGTGGGTCCGGGCTCCATCGGTGGTGGGGAGGGGCATTGCTGACTGTGTATATAGGATAAATATGAAAAGCAGTTCTGGATGGTGTGCCTTCCAGATCTTCTCTGGGGCTGTGTTTTGAGCAGCATGTAGCCTGCTGGTTTTATCTGAGTGAAATACTGTACAGGGGAATAAAAGAGATCTTATTTTTTTTTTTATACTTGGCATTTTTTGAATAAAAACCTTTTGTCTTAACCTGAGGCTTCTAGTTGTTTATGCAGAGGCATTGCTAACCTGCATTTGTTGAGCATTTGGTAAGTGCCAAAGAATTGGAGGAGAAAGGAATTTTCAGCCTAAATCTGGCTTCCTTCAACATTAGGAGTTCTGGGATAGGCATCTTCCTGAAACTAATGTCTGGTCAAGGGATAGGACCAATATTGTTAAGATTTGGCCAATGTGGGCAATATCTGGCAGGCAGGGCCTAATCAAATAACCTTTTCCAGATTAAAATATTAAAGCTATGCAAATACGATACATATGACAATTTTCAAGTGTTCAATAGCCATTTATGGCTAGTGGCTACCTCATATAAAACCTATCATTGCAGAAAGTTCTATTAGACAGGGCTGATCTAGAGATAACAGATACATAACTGGCCAAGCAAGGTGGCTCACGCCTGTAATCCCAGCACTTTGGGAGGCCAAGTTGGATGGATCATTTGAGGTCAGGAGTTAAGAGACCAGCCTGGCCAACACGGTGAAACCTGGTCTATACTAAAACTGCAAAAATTAGCCAGACATGGTGGCAGGTGCCTGTAATCCCAGCTCCTCCAGAGGCTGAGGCAGGAGAATGGCTTGAACCCAGGAGGCAGAGGTTGGCAGTGAGCCAAGATGGTGCCATTGTACTCCAGCCTGGGGGACGAGAGTGAGACTTCGTCTCAAAAAAAAAAAAAATCCAAATACATACCTATTAGCAAACTAACCATTGAAGCTTTTATCAGTTGTCTCCCTCTGATAGTAAAACATTTTGAGCATGTCCCCTTGGTATGTATTATGTCCCCTTGGTATGTATTAAGTATTTAAAAACTATTGCTTGTATTACTCTTGGCTCCTGATTCAGGTTCCCTTCACCTTTAGTGTGAAGTTTAGTCTTTTCTCTTTTTTTCTTTTCTGAGACAAAGTCTCTGCTCTGTTGCTCAGGTTGGAGTGCAGTGGCGCAATCTCGGCTCACCGCAACCTCTGCCTTGGTGGTTCAAGAGATTCTCCTGCCTCAGCCTCCTGAGTAGCTGGGATTACAGGCGCCTGCCACTATGCCTGTTTTTTTGGTAGAGACAGGGTTTCACCATGTTGGCCAGGCTGGTGTCAAACCCCTGACCTCAAGTGATCCGCCTGTGTTAGCCTCCCAAAGTGCTGGGATTATAGGCATGAGCCATCACACCTGGCCTAGTCTTTTAATAATAGTATAATTTGTTATGCAGCAATAGGAAAAAAAAAATAGATGTGGTGATATTAAAGTTGTGACCAGATGAGACCCTGTTTACAAAAAATAAGTAAAAATTAGCTGAGTATGGTGGCATACACCTGTAGTCCCAGCTATGCAGGAGGCTGAGGCGGGAGGATCGCTTGAACCCAAGAGTTCCAGGTTGCAGTGAGTTATGATCATGCTATTTCACTCCAGCCTGGGCAAGAGCTAACCCCACTTAAAACACACACGTAATAGCGGATGAGTAGAAATGTGTGTTTGACTTAAGTTTTCCTCCTCTGATGTGTTTGACAAAGGGCTAATATTGGGAGTAGGTGAAATATTAGCTCTGCCATTTTCTTACTGCTTATTCTTGGATAATTAGTATTTTTAGTCCATGATTTCTTTGCAGGGATCTGTTTAATAGGCCCCTTGTCCATTTTATGTGAGTTTAGTTTAAACTGGATGGCAAAATCCATGAATCCACTTTGTATGTGTGGCCTGAATACATCCTGATATTTTGAAAGCACACTGGAGTTCCATTGTCAATTCATATATTAAGTATTGGTAAATGCTGGTTTCTTGTTTCTTTATAAATATCCACAGTTAGAATACTCCCTCCCTGGGGGTCATCATGCTCGCTGCCACAGTGCATCCACCCTTTGGACTCTGGCCTACATGCACCCTCCAGGTTGCTGGGGGGTGCAGACCATAATACCCTCACTCCGCATTGGGTTCTGGTATGTGTCTACCGTTAAGCTAAGACTAGGTCCAGCCTCCATGTGGCTATGAAGAGGAAGGAAGAATGTCTTGGTTCTGTGGGGCTGACTTTCTGAGGTTCCCCTTTTCTCTAATCCCTCCCATCCCCCCACACAGCATACACACACTACCAACATCTTGGAGCTTGAGGGTTGCATGCTTCATCCTTTCCAGTAAAGCTGACACTGGGATAATTACAAGTTGCTGCAAACTATTAACGAAATCAGGCAAGACCCCATGCTTCTCTTTCTCAAATTGAGTTTCTAGCAGTTTCCCCATCTAATGAGACTCCTTGAGGGGATGGAAGAAAGTATCTCTGAATAAAGACAGATTGTGCTCCTATTGGGTGCAAGATATTAAGAGTTTTAGGGGAGGGTGAAAAGTCATATTTAGTCTCTTCTCAGGGGCAGTTTGACATCAAGTGTGGAAAGGGAACCAGATAACTAGTAAGTCTGTGGGGGATTAATGTCACAGCCAGAGGAATATAGAGAGCAATGGTTAAGACTTGGGGAATCTGTCTTGAGCTTAGATTCTGCTACTATTACTTATCTAGATGCCTTGGGCAAGTTATTACACTCTCTCTTTTTTTTTTTAAGGGACGGGGTCGGCCAGGTGCAGTGGCTCACGCCTGTAATCCTAGCACTTTGGGAGGCTGAGGTGGGTGGATCACCTAAGGTCAGGAGTTCAAGACCAGCCTGGCCATCATGGTGAAACCCCATCTTTAATAAAAAAGAGAAAAATATATATTAAAAAAAAGAGATGGGGGTCTCGCTATATTGCCCAGGCTGGAGTGCAGTGGCTATTCACAGGCGCCATCCCACTACTGATCAGCATGGGAGTTTTGACCTGCTCTATTTCCAACCTGGGCCGGTTCACCCCTCCTTAGGCAACCTGATGGTCCCCCGCTCCCAGGAGGTCACCATAATGATGCTGAACTTAGTGTGGACACCTGATCCGCATAGCGCACTACAGCCCAGAACTCGTGGGCTCAAGCGATCCTCCAGCCTCAGCCTCCCGAGTAGCTGGGACTACAGGTACGCGCCACCACGCCCAGCAAGTTATTATACTCTCTAAAACTAATCTTTAAACAGAGATACTCCTGGATTGGATTATTAGGAGACTGGATTAAATAATGGATATAATGGGAACAAATACTATCTCCTGCTTCTGGATCCATACATATGTAGTAAAAGTACAAAGAAGTACAGGGTGGGGAAGGGCGTGGTGGTTCACACCCATAATCCCAGCACTTTGAGAAGCCAAGGAGAGAAGATCACTAGTAGTTTGAAACTAACCTGGCCAATATGACAAAATCCTATCTCTACAAAAAAAATACAAGCTAGCCGGGTGTGGTGGTACAGGCCTGTAATCCCAGCTACTTGGGAGGCTGAAGTGGGAGGACAGATTGAG
This sequence comes from Plecturocebus donacophilus, assembly GCA_004027715.1. Lineage (NCBI taxonomy): Eukaryota > Metazoa > Chordata > Mammalia > Primates > Pitheciidae > Plecturocebus > Plecturocebus donacophilus. Next base: position 46,684 of record PVKP010005666.1, on the reverse strand, counting down.
TCTGGGATATGGAGGCTGCAGTGAGCCAAGATGGCACCACAGCATTCTAACTTGGGACAAAGAGTGAGACCCTATCTCAAAAGAAAAAAAAAGTACAGGGTGATAATAAACTCCCAGAGTTGGGGAAGTGGTTATTACCTTTGGGTAGATGTAAGGGAGGTGTGATTTGGGGAAAGAGACCTTCAATTATTTTGGCAATGCTTTATTTCATAAGCTAGGTGGTAAGGAGTTTGTATTCTTTTTTACTTTTGGGTTGTCTTAAATAATTTATGATAAACTTTATTTAAAATTTTTTTTTCTTTGTCCTTTCTTTTTAAAAATTTATTTATTTATTTTGAGATAGGGTCTTACTCTGTCACCCAGGCTAAAGTGCAGTAGCGTAATCTCAGCTCACTGCAACCTCTACTTCCTTGGTTCAAGCGATTCTCCTGCCTCAGCCTCCCAAGTAACTGGGATTAAAGGCACGTGCCACCACGCCCAGCTAATTTTTGTATTTTTAGTAGAGACAGGATTTCACCATGTTTGCTGAGCTGTTCTTGAATTCCTGACCTCAAGTGATCCACCTGCCTCGGCCTCCTAAAGTACTGGGATTACAGACATGAGCTACCACACCTGGCCCATTTTTCTTTTTTTTTGAGAGACAGATTCTTGCTCTGTATCCTGGACTGGAGGCAACCTCTGCCTCCCAGGTTCAAGTGATTCTCCTGCCCAGCCTTCCAAGTAGCTGGGATTACAGGGACGCACCACCACGTCTGCCTAATTTTTTTATTTTTAGAAGAGACAAGTTTCATCTTGTTGGCCAGACTGGTTTCATCTTGTTGGCCAGACTCCTGACCTCAGGTGATCTGTCTACCTCGGCCTCCCAAAGTGCTGGGATTACAGGTGCAAGCCACTGTGCTCAGCCTTTAACTTTTTCTTTAAATTGAGACAGGGTCTCACTATGTTGCTCAGGCTAATCTTGAATTTCTGGCCTCAAGTGATCCTCCCTCTTTGGCCTCCCAAAGTGCTGGGATTACAGGCATGGAATATCATGCCCAGCCTATGATAAGCTTTTAAAAATGAATATATTTGTGCTTATCATGTAGGAGGCAGCAGATAGAGTTATTACTGCCCTTGGCTGAGGTGATCTGGGAAGAATTCAAAGAGGAGGTGGCATTTCACCTGGATTTTGAAGGATGGAGCCTCAGCCTGTTTACCTGTAAAGTGAGGCACCAAACATGCAGATAAAACAGAGAAATCTAGGGTGCTAAATGTTTTTCCCCCACTAAACCAGGAATCAGCAAACTATGGCCTGCTGTCTGAACTAGTCCCTGTATTATTTCTGTACAGCTTGCAAGCTAAGGCTAGATTTTACACTTTTAAATAGTTGAAAATCCATCAAATGAAGAATAGTATGTTGAGATATGTAAAAATTATATAATACTTGGCTGATCATAGTAGCTCATGCCTATAATCCCAGCACTTTGGGAGGCTGAGGTGGTAGGATTGCCTGAGGCCAGGAATTCCAGACCAGCTTGGGCAACCTAGCAAGACTCCCATCTCTATGAAAAATAAATCAATAGCTGGGTGTGGTGGCACGTGGCTGTAATCCCAGCTACTCGGTAGGCTGAGGCAGGAGAATTGCTTGAACCCGGGAGGCGGAGGTTGTGGTGAGCCAAGATTGCACCATTGCACTCCAGCTGGGCAACAAGAGTGAAACTCTGACTCAAAATAAATAAATAAATAAAATAAAAATTAGGCATGGTGGCCTAGCTACTTGGGAGGCTGAGGCAGGAGGATCATGTGAGCCCAGGAGTTTGAGGTTACAGTGAGTTATGCTCATACTACTGCACTCCAGCACTCCAGCCTGGGTGACAGAGCAAGACCCTATCTCAAAAAAAAAAAAAAAAGTCTGGGTGCTGTGGCTCATGCCTATAATCCCAGCACTTGGGAGGCCAAGGCCAGCAGATCACTTGAGGTCAGGAGTTTGAGACCAGCCTGGCCAAATGGTGAAATACAGCCTCTACTAAAAATACAAAAAAATTAGCCAGGCCTGGTGATGGGCACCTGTAATCCCAGCTACTCGGAAGGCTGAGGCAGGAGAATTGCTTGAACCCAGGAGGTGGAGGTTGCAGTGAGCCGAAATTACGCCACTGCACTCCAGCCTGGGGGACAGAGTGAGATTCTGGCTCAAAAAAAAAAAAAAAAAAAAAAAAGACCGGGCTTGGTGGCTCACGTGTGTAATCCCAGCACTTTGGGAGGCTGAGGTAGGCAGATTACCTGAGGTCAGGAGTTTGAGAACAGCCTAGCCAACATGGTGAGACCCTGTCTCTACTAAAAATACAAATACTAGCCAGGCGTGGTGGTGCGAGCCTGTAGTCCCAGCTACTCGGGAGGCTGAGGCAGGAAAATTACTTGAACCTGGGAGGTGGAGCCGAGATTGCTCCATTGCACTCCAGTCTGGGCAACAGAGCGAGACTGCATCTCAAAAAAAAAAGAAAAAGAAAAAAAATGTACACACACAACACACACACACGCGTATACAACTCAGTTGTCTGTGTTCATAATTAAATCTTGTCCATTTACATATTGTCCATGGCTGCTTTGTGATATGAGGCAGAGTTGAGTAGTTGAGACATTCAGTATGACTGGCAAAGCTAAAACATTTGCTATCTTGTCCTTTACAGAGAAAATTTGCTAATCTCTACACTAGATTACGATCCCATTGACTCATTTGTTTTTTTTTGTCTTTTGGGGTTTTTTTTGAGACAGGGTCTTGCTCTGTTGCCCAGGCTGGAGCACAGCGGCTCAATCAGGGCTCACTGCAGCCTTGGCTTTCCAGGCTCCAGCAATCCTCCCACCTCAGCCTCCTGAGTAGCTGGGACTACAGGTGGGCGCCACTGTGCCCAGATAATTTGTTTTTTTTTTATTTCTTTTGAGACAGGGTCTTGCAGTGTTGCCCAGGCTGGAGTGCAGTGGCAAGATCATGACTCACTGCAACCTCAACCTCCTGGGCTCAAGTGATCTTTCTGCCACTGCCTTCCAAAGTGCTGGGATTATAGTCATGAGCCACTGTGCCTGGTCTCAACTCCATCTTTGATAACTCTTAACCTAGTGCCAGGCATGTAGTAGTTCCTTAGTGATACTAGCTAATATTCAGTACCTACTATGTGCCCAGCACTATTCTTCATGCTTTGCATGCATTAACATATTTATCCTTACGACAATTCTGTACGACACTATTGGAGAATAGAGGGGGAACTCTGTTATTTGTTTTATTTTAATTTTTAATTTTATTTATTTATTTATTTTTTGAGACAGAGTCTCTCTGTGTCACCCAGGATGGAGTGCAGTGGCGTGATCTTGGCTCACTGCAATCTCTGCCTCCTGGGTTCAAGTGATTCCCCTGCTTCAGATTTCTGAGTGGCTGGGATTACAGGTATGTGCCATCACACTCAACTAATTTTTTTTTTTTTTTTTTTTTTTAGTAGAGAGAGGGTTTTGCCTTGTTGGCCAGACTGGTCTCAAACTTCTGATCTCAGGTGATCCACCGGCCTCGGCCTCCCAAAGTGCTAGGATTACAGGCATGAGCCACTGCAGGCACGTGGCCTATTTTATTTTTTTAAAGAAGAGAGTCTTGCTGTGTTGCCCAGGCTGGCCTAAAACTCTTGGGCTCAAGCAACACTCCTGCCTCAGCCTCCTGGGAGTAGCTGGGCATACAGGTACATGCCACCCAGCCTGGCTTCTTGCAATTATGTATCCCCATTTCACAGATGGGGAAAACAGACGTGCAGAGCAGTAAAGTATCATGTCAAAGGCCACCTATTAGGTAGTGGTCAGGTCAGAATTTGGACCCAGGTAGTCTGTGGTTTCACAGTCATCGGGACTTTGCCATCTTGGCTCACTGCTAACACTTGTGTGGATCAGCCATCTCAAGATCCCTGCAGCGCCCTGGATCTGGTGGTGAGGGCAGTGCTTCCCCAGACTCCAGAGCTGGGTAAGCTGTCGTGTTCTGTGGAAATAGTCCTTATGAACTCCTGTAAACTATCTTTCACTGGGGCCTGGCTGGGGAGGAAGAGTTGGAGGCTGAAAAGGGAGAAGAAAGGAGACCCAGGGGCACTGGGTGGGGCAGGGGCACATTTCTTGTAAATGCTGTTCAGCTCCTTCAACTGCTGTGCTGGTTCTTGGAAACCTTCACCACAAAAGGCCTAACAGAACAGTGTTAAAAAAGATATGGCCTCAGCCCCCAGTTCATTTCCTGCCCAGCCTTGCGCTACTAACCCCAATTGCCAACAGCAATGTTGCAGTGTCGCCTCAGCAGTGCTGTGGGAGGAAGTGCAAAAATAAGCAGAACTAGGGGCAAGCCCAGGGGCTGTCTTTATTTTTATTTATTGTAATGACATCTGATGTACAGAATTGGATTCATCATAATCCTTGGCTCATCATGTATTTTCTCTCTTTTTGTTTTTTAAGATGGGGTTTCACCATGATGGCCAGGCTGATCTTGAACTCCTGACCTCAGGTGATCCACCCACCTCAGCCTCCCAAAGTGCTAGGATTACAGGCATGAGCCACCGCACACGGTCTCATCATATATTCTCAACCTTGGTCCAAGAATGGTCTTTGTTAATACACACACACACACACACACACACACACACGTATGTGTGTGTATATATATACATATACACACATATGTATATATGTATATTTTGAGACAGAGTCTCGCTCTTGTGGCCCAGGCTGGAATGTAATGGTGTGATCTTGGCTCACTGCAACCTCCGCCTCCCAGGTTCAAGTAATTCTCCTGCCTCATCCTCCCAAGTAGCTGGGACTACAGGCATGCACCACCATGCCCCGCTAATTGTTTTGTATTTTTAATAGAGATGGGGTTTCCTCATGTTGGCCAGGCTGATCTCAAACTCCTGACCTCAGGTGATTCACCCTCCTTGACCTCCCAAACTGATGGGATTACAGGTGTGAGCCACCACGTCTGGCCCGTTATTATTACATTTAATCATCTTGGGTAGTGAACCCACCACCCAGCTCAAGAAACAGAATAGTAACAATTACATCATCTGTCTATATGATCCTTTCTTAGTCCATTCTTACCTCCCCCAGATACAACCCACTGTCCTAAATTTTGTGTTTGGCATTATCTTACTTTATATTTTATTTATTTATTTATTTACAGTGGTGTGATCTCGGCTCACTGCACCCTCTGTCTCCTGGGTTCAAGTGATTCTCCTGCCTCAGTCTCCCAAGTAGCTGGGATTATCGGCATGTGCCACCATGGCTGGCTAATTTTTGTATTTTTAGTAGAGACGGGGTTTCACCATGTTGGCCAGGCTGGTTTCGAACTCCTGACCTCAGGCGATCTGCCGGTCTCGGCCTCCCAAGGTGGTGGGATTACAGACATGAGCCACACCTCCCGGCCTATTTGTTTGTTTGTTTGTTTATTTTGAGCTTGTCACTCAGGCTGGGGTACAGTGGCACAATCATAGCTCACTGCCCCCTTGAACTTCTGAGCTCAAGTGACCCTGCTGCTTCAGCCTCCCAAGAATCTGAGACACAGACATGTTGCCATCACACTTTGATAATTTTTAAATTTTTTGTAGAGATGGGTGTCTCACTATGTTGACCAAGTTGGTCTTGAATTCCTGGCCTCAAGCAATCCTCCAACCTCAGCCTCCCAAAGTGCTAGGATTACAGGCATGACCACTGTGCCCAGCTAACTTTTAAAATTTTTTCAAGAAACAGGGTTTTGCCATGTTGCCCAGGCTGTTCTCAAACTTCTGGGCTTAAGTGATTGACCCACCTCGGCCTCCCAAAGTGCTGGGATTATACCTGTGAGCCACCGCATCCAGCTAGAAGCATAGCAGCATTCTCTTACTCGAAAATAAAGTTTTATTTTATAGGTATATATTCCTAAATTATGTAGTATTCAGTATTTTTATTTTGTTTTATTTCATTTTGTTTCATTTCATTTCATTTCATTTTTAGATGGAGTCTCGTTCTGTCAGCCAGGCAGGAGTGCAGTGGCGCGATCTCAGCTCACTGCAACCTCTGCCTCCTGGGTTCAAGTGATTCTCCCGCCTCAGCCTCCTGAGTAGCCGGGATTACAAGCATGCACCACAACATCTGGCTAACTTTTGTATTTTTTTTTTTTAAGACGAGGTTTCACCATGTTGGTCAGGCTGGTTTTAAACTCCTGACCTCAGGTGATCCGCCCACCTTGGCCTCCAAAGTGCTTGGATTACAGGCGTGAGCCACCACGCCCGGCCTAATTTTTGTATTTTTAGTAGAGATGTAGTTTCACCATGTTAGCCAGGCTGGTCTCAAACTCCTGACCTCAAGGGATCCACCAGCCTTGGCCTCCCAAAGTACTGGGATTACAGGCGTGAGCCACCGCACCCCCCAACTGTTTGTTAATTTTTAATTTTGGGGGTACATAGTAGGTGTATATATTTATGGGGTTCATGAGATGTTTTGACACAGGCATGCAATGTGTAATAATCACCATCATGAAGAATGAGGTATACATCTCCTCAAGCATTTAGCCTTTGTGTTACAAACAATCCTATTATGCTCTTGTAGTTATTTTAAAATGTACACTTAAATTATTATTGACTACAGTCACATTCATTGTTTCTATTTTTTTTTTTTTTTTGTACCCATCAACCATCCCCTCTTCCCCACCAGGCTCCCACTAGGTTTCCCAGCCTCTGGTTACCATCCTTCTACTCTCTGTCCAAGAGGTCAATTATTCTGATTTTTAGACTTCCCAAAATGAGAACATGCGATGTTTGTCTTTCTGTGCCTGCCTTATTTCACTTAATATAATGACCTCCACTCCCATCTGTGTTGCTGCAAATGACTGGATCTTATTCTTTTTTATGACTGAATAGTGCTCCACTGTGTATATGCACCACACTTTCTTTATTCATTCATCTGTTGATGGACACTTCGGTTGCTTCCAAATCTTGGCTACTATCAACAGGGCTGCAACAAACATAGTAGTGCAGACATTTCTTCCATACACTGATTTCCTTTCTGTGGGGTATACTGAGCAGTGGGATGGCTGGATCATATGACAGCTCTATTTTTAGTTTTTTGAGGAACCTCCAAACTGTTCTCCATAGTGGTTGTACTAATTCACAGTTCTACCAACAGTGTACGAGGGTTCCTTCCCTTTTCTCCACATCCTCATCAGCATTCATTATTGCCCGTCTTTTGGATAAAAGCCATTTTAACTGGGGTAAGATGATATCTCATTGTAGTAGTTTTAATTTGCATTTCTCTGATGATGCATGATATTGAGCACCTTTTCATACGCCTGTTTGCCATTTGTATGTCTTCTCTGGAGAAATGTCTATTCAAATCTTTTGCCAATTTTGAATCAGATTATTGGATTTTTTTTTTCCCTATAGCATTGTTTAAACTTTTTATATATTCTGGTTTAATTCCTTGTCAGGTGGGTAGTTTGCAAATATTTTCTCCCATTCTCTGAGATGTCTCTTCACTTTGTTGATTGTTTCTTTTGCTGTGAAGCTTTTTTTTTTTTTTTTTTTTTTTTTTCATTCTTGAGACAGAGTCTTGCTTTGTCGCCCAGGCTGGAGTGCAGCGGCACGATCTAGGCTCACTCACTGCAACCTCCACCTCCCGGGTTCAAATGATTCTCCTGCCTCAGCCTCCCTAGTAGCTGCAACTACAGGTGTGCACCACCATGCCTGGCTAATTTTTGTATCTTTAGTAGAGATGGTGTTTCACCATGTTGGCCAGGCTGGTCTCGAACTCCTGACCTCAAATGATCCGCTTGCTTTGGCTTCCCAAAGTTCTGGGATTACAAGTGTGAGCCACCAAGCCCAGGTGCAGAAGCTTTTTAACTTGATGTGATCTCATTTGTTCATTTTTTTTTATGTTTGCTTGTGTCTTTGAGTATTACTCAAGGAATCTTTGCCCAGACCAATGTCCTGGAGAGTTTCTCCGAAGTTTTTTTGTAGTCGTTTCATAGTTTGAAGTCTTAGATTTAAATCTTTAATCCATTTTGATTTGATTTTTTTTTTTTTTTTTTTTTTTGGAGACGGAGTCTAGCTCTGTCGCCCAGGCCGGAGTGCAGTGGCGTGATCTTGGCTCACTGCAACCTCCACTTCCTAGGTTCAAGTGATTCTCCTGCCTCAGCCTCCTGAGTAGCTGGGATTACAGGTGTAGACCACCACACCCAGCTATTTTTTGTATTTTTAGTAGAGACAGGTTTCACTACGTTGGTCAGGCTGGTCTTGACCTGATGACCTCGTGACCCACCCACCTCGGCCTCCCAAAGTGCTGGGATTACAGGCGTGAGTCACCATACTTGGTGGGATTTGATTCTTGTTTATGGGGAGACACAGGGGTCTAGTTTCGTTCTTCTGTGTTTGGAGGTCCAGTTTTTCCAGCACCATTTATTGAAGAGACTGTCTTTTCCCTGGTGTGTGTTCTTGGCACCTATGTTGAAAAGGAGTTCACTGTAGGTGTGTGGATTTGTTTCTGAGTTCTGTGAGTTCTCTATTCTGTTCCATTGGTCTATGTGTTTAGTTTTTTTTTTGTTTTTTGTTTTTTTTTTTGAGACAGAATTTCCCTCTTGTTGCTTAGACTGGAGTGCAATGGCATGATCTCAGCTCACCACAACCTCTACCTCCCAGGTTCAAGCAATTCTCCCACCTCAGCCTCCTGAGTAGCTGGGACTACAGGCATATGCCACCATACCCAGCCAATTTTTGTATTTTTAGTTTCTTTTTTTTTTTCTTTTTTTTGACAGCCAACCTTGCTGACCAAGTATTTTCAGTTTCTACATGTCGGTCAGGTTGGTCTTGAACTCTCGACCTCAGGTGATCCACCTGCCTCGGCCTCCCAAAGTGCTGGGATTACAGGCTTGAGCCACTGCGCCCAGCCTTGTCTAGTTTTTTAAAATATTGTTTGTTGTTGTTGTTGTTGTTGTTTTTGAGACAGATTCTTACTCTCTCACCCAGGCTGGAGTGCAGTGGCCCAATCTCTGCTCACTGCAACCTTCGCCTCCCAGGTTCAAGCGATTCTCCTGCCTCAGCCTCCCAAGTAGCAGGGACTACAAGCGTCTGCTACCACAACTAACTAATTTTTGTATTTTTAGTAGAGACGACGTTTTGTCATGTTGGCCAGGCTGATCTCAAACTCCTGACCTCAGGTGATCGCCGGCCTCGGCCTCCCAAAAGTTCTGGGATTATAGGCGTGAGCCACTGCGCCCAGCTGGCACTACTGATTTTCATATGTTGATTTTGTATCCTGCAAGTTTACTGATTTTTATCAGTTCTAATAGTTTTATTTGTGTGTGGAGTCTTTAGGTTTTTCCAAATGTAAGAGCGTATTGTCTGCGAACAAGGATAATTTGGCTTCTTCCTTTCCAATTCAGATGCCCTTTGTTTTTTTCTCTTGTCTGATTGCTCTAGCTGTATTTAGTTATTGTTGTGGATGGTTTTTGACAGAGGGTGTTACACTCATGCCCAGGGTGGAGTTCCAAGGCACAATCTCAGCTTACTTCAACCTCCCGCTCCTGAGCTCAAGCGATCCTCCTACCTCAGCCTCCTGATTAGCTGGGACTACAGGTCTATACCACCACACCCAGGTAATTTTTGTATTTTTTGTAGAGACAGGGTTTCGTCATCCTGCCCAGGCTTCTCTCAAACTCATGGGTTTAAATAATCCACCTACCTTGGCCTCCCGAAGTGCTGGACTTACAGGCGAGCTACCACACCTGACCCTTTACGGGCTTTTTTGAGACAATATCACTGTCACCCAGACTGGAGTGAAGTGGCATAACAAGGCTCACTGCAGCCTCAACCTCTCCAGCCTCAAGCAATCCTTCCACCTCAGCATCCCAAGTAGCTGAGACCCACAGGTGTGCACCACCATGCTCAACTAATCTTTTTTAAATTTTTTGTAGAGATGGGAGTCTCACTACATTGCCCAGGCTGGTCTCAAACTCCTCAGCTCAAGTGATCCTCCTGCCTTGGCCTCCCAAATTGTTGAGATTACAGGTGTGAGCCACCACACCCAGCCTATTTCGTTTCAATTATTCTTGAACATTATAAAAATAGTGTCATGCATGTATGCAGTGATCTGGAACTTGTTCTTTCCACTCTTCATCATGTTATAAGGACTCATGCATGTTGTAGTGTGTAGCTATATTTTATTTCACTCTAGAATATTCCATTGTATGGAACAGGCATTTAGGTTGCGGCCAGCAGAAGCCAGTCTTCAGATGTCCTCTGGGTTAGATCGCTTAGGAGATCAATATACACAGCAAGGTTTTGCCCTTGTAAAATAACCGGGAGCCAGGAGCAGTGACCAGGTAGCCCTTCCATTCAGGGAGCACCCACACTGAACCACGCACCCTGCTGTAAGCACCTGTGAACTCCTTTTTCTGTGTGAGTAGACAGAACCAGGGTCTTCCCATTGTCTCTTCAGGGTTCACAATGATGCCAGCACATAGACAAGCATTGCAGCAAAGATCTGGTGTCAGTGACCTCCCAGTGAGATCGATAGATCTGGCCGTGGATGCTGTGTATGTGGTGCAGAGTGTGTCTGGTGTGGTGGAGGCGTGATGGTGTAGGTACGTGTGCAAATGTGTCTCTTTGGCATGTGTGGTGTGAGGGGTGAAAGAAGGTGGTGTCTATGTGTGCGTGGTGGTGGGGCTGTGCATTTGCATATAGTGGGTGTGGGTGTTGTGTACGTGGTGCCCCTGTACATACACGCTCAGTCCTGGAGTTACCACCTGCCTTGCCTCAGCTGGCTAACGCCCCATGCTTCCCTCTGGGGCCTGGGTACCTCCTTGTCTGCCTCTGCACCAATCCTCTCTGCTCCCCTACTCCCTGCTTTCAACTCTTTTTATCTCTCCTCTTCCTCCCAGCCTTCCAGAACCAGCCACCCAATTCTCTCCATTCTTCTTCCCCACCCCTCCTCCTAGTGGCACATCCCAATGCACTTTGAGATCCCATCCTTATTTGACCTCCCCACAATTTCCACAAAACTTTTGACCTCTGCCTCCTTGAAACTTCTCCCCTGATTTCATAACCCCTGGTTTGCCTTCAACTTCTCTGTCACTTAGGCCCAGTTTCCCCTCCTTCTCACTTCTTTTTTTTTTTCCTTTTGAGACGAAGTTTCACTCTTGTGGCCCAGGCTGGAGTGCAATGGCGCCATCTCCATTCACTGTAACCTCCGCCTCCCGGGTTCCAGCCATTCTCCTGCCTCAGCCTCCTGAGTAGCTGGGATTGCAGGCATGTGCCACCACGCCTGGCTAATTTTGTATTTTCAGTAGAGACGGTGTTTCTCCATGTTGGTCAGGCTGGTCTCAAACTCCTGACCTCAGGTGATCCGCCTGCCTCTGCCTCCCAAAATGCCACCAAGCCCAGCTCCCCTCCTTCTCTTCTTTGCTGTTTAAACTTGGGTGTCTTTCCCCTTTCTCACTCCCAAGCCCTCTGTGGGGGTCAGGATCTTGGCAGGAGACAGACGGCCAGCTCAAATCAAGTAATGTGAGGAGGGCGTAAAAAAGAATTCCAAGGGCTGGGAGAGATGGCTCACCCCTGTAATCCCAGCACGCTGGGAGGCCGGATCACGAGGTCAGGAGTTTGAGACTAGCCTGGTCAACATGGTGAAAACCCATCTCTACTAAAAATACAAAAATTACTGAGCGTGGTGGTGTGCACCTGTAAGCCCAGCTACTTGGGAGACTGACGCAGGAGAATCGCTTGAATCCGGGAGGCTGAGATTGCAGTGAGTCGAGATCCAGCTATTGCATTCCAGCCTGGCTACAGAAAAAAACAAACACAAAAACAAAATCTCCAAGGGGCAGTGCTGCACCCTGAGGCGCATTCCTTCCTTCCCTGGGGCCTGGGAGCTACAGGAGGGAACTCTGCTGGAGGAGGCTGTGTCCAAAAGGCTGCCTGACAAGAGCTGGGACCTTCATTTTTGAGAAATCAGCCTGCATAACCCCACCTGGCAGGAGCCACCCTCTCTTCTCCCACCAGGGCATCTCATTGCATCAACTGGAAGCCAGAAGGCAGGGAGTCTGGGGTACTGCAGTCTGCGTAGTTTCCTCTCTAGGGCAGGGAGCACCTCCTGGGAGGCCAAGGAGACACCCAGCACCGCCACTTTCCGCTAATGACTATTCCTGGAACTCCAGCACCGAGCCCGCTCCTGAGCTCCAGGCCTCCCAGATACCCCTGCCCAGGGGCTCCCAGACACTGGGTCACTCAGTACCATTTGTGTGCTGGAGGGAAGGGGTTGAGACACCCCCAACTCTCAACCCCACCCTGCCGCAGCTCGTCTTTCAGCTCCACTCAGGAAGTGCCTGAGAGACACAGAGGCCCACATATTTCTAAGTGAAAATACAATTTTTTGGTTCTGCTTATAAAAATGACACATGCATTTTAATAAAAATAATAATATAAAGTGAATTAGTTATGTGATGTAATCTTACCACCCCAGAGAGAAATACTTTGAGTATGTCCAGACTCTCCCTCTCTCTCTCTCTCTCTCTCTCTCTCTCTGTGTATAGATACATATATATATATATGTTTTTTTTTAAAGTAGAGATGAGGTCTCACTCTGTTGCCTAGGCTGGTCTTGAACTCCTGGTTTCCAGTGATCCTCCCACCTCACCCTCCCAAAGTGTTACAGGGGTGAGCCACCACGCCCGCCAGAGTTTATATTTTTAGTAATCTTTTCCCACTTAACAATATGCTGTTGATATGTTTCCATTTCAAGAACTATTGATAAACATACTCATTTTGATATGGTCATAATGCGGACGTACATAATTAATTTGGGTAATTTCCTGGGAGCTAAATAATAAGACTTTATAAACACAAAGAAGGAAACAACTGGCCAGGCCCAGTGGCTCACACTCATAATCCCAGCACTTTGGGAGGCCATGATGTGTGGATCACATGAGGCCAGGAGTTCGAGACCAGCCTGGCCAACATGGTGAAACCTGGTCTCTACTAAAAATATAAAAATTAACCAGGTGTGGCGATGGGTGCTTGTAATTCCAGTTACTTGGGAGGTTGAGGCAGGAGAATTGCTTGAAACCAGGAGGAGGAGGTTGCAGTGAACCAAGGCCCTCCAGCCTGGGTGCCAGAGCAAGAATTTGTCTCAAAAAGAAAAAAAAAAGAAGAAGGAAACAACAGACACTGGGACCTACTTGGGGGGACTGGTGGGAGGAGGGAGAGGAGCAGAAAAGATAACTGTTGGGCACTAGGTTTAATACCTGGGTGATGAAATAATCTGTACAACAAGCCCCCGTGATACGTGTGTACCTATGCAACAAATCTTCGCCTATGTCCCCAAACCTAAAATAAAAGTTAAAAAAAAATTAATTTTGGTAATTCCCCAAATTCCACCATTATATATATAAAATATTCCATTAACAGACGGGGCTTTGACAGAGATTATTGGCTATACATTGTCTTTTTCTTTTTTGGTGATAGCCTTCTAATTTTTATTTTTTTATTTTATTATTAAATTTATTTTATTATCAAATTGAAAGTAATTTATTATTATTCTTTCTCTCTCTTTTTTTTTTTTTTTTTGAGATGGAGTCTCATTCTGTCACCCATGCTGAAGTGCAGTGGCTTGATCTCGGCTCACTGCAATCTCCGCCTCCTGGATTCAAGCAATTCTCCTGCCTCAGCCTCCTAAGTAGCTGGGACTACAGGTCCACACCACCACGCCCAGCTGATTTTTGTACTTTTAGTAGAGATGGGGTTTCACCATGTTGGTCAAGCTGTTCTTGAACCCCTGACCTCGTGATCCACCCGCCTCAGCCTCCCAAAGTGCTGGGAGTACAGGATGAGCCACTGTGCCCAGCCTATTACTACTCTTTTAGAGATACAGTCTTGTTCTGTCACCCAGGCTAGAGTGCAGTGGTGCAATCGTAGCTCACGGTAACCTTGAACTCCAGAGTTCAAGTGATTATCTTACTTCAGCCTCCTGAGCAACTGGGTACTATGCCTTGCTAATTTTTTTTATGTTTGTAGAGATGGGGTCTTGCTATGTTGCCCAGGTTGGTCTCAAACTCCTTACCTTAAGCAGTCCTCCTGCCTTAGCCTCCTAAAATGTTGAGATTACAGGTGTCAGCCATTGCACCTAACCAAATTTTTATTTTTACTTATTTATTTACTTTAGAACCTCTTGTTTTTAGCAAGTCACGTGTCAGGAAATTCCTCGGATTCTCTTGCAGCTAGCTGTGGACACATGACAAAGTTAAGGACAATGAAGTGTAAGCCAAAATGTTCTGGAGCGGATTCCAGAAAATTTCCTTCACAGACAGAGGGAAATAGGAGCTATTATGAGAAAGCAGTAGTGAGAGTTGGGGAGAAAGCTTGCTGAATAAAAAAAAGTGGCTCCAGGCCAGGTGTGGTGGCTCACGCCTACAATCCCAGCACTTTAGGAAACTGAGGCAGATGAATCACCTGAGGTCAGGAGTTCGAGACCAGCCTGACCAATATGGTGAAACCCCGTCTCTACTAAAAATACAAAAATTACCTGGATGTGGTGGCAGGCACCTGTAATCCCAGCTACTCATAAGGCTGAGACAGGGAAATCGCTTGAACCCGGGAGGCAGAGGTGTCTGCTCCTTCCAATTCCTCATGACACATCTGTCCAATTTTTTTTTTCTTTTTTAAAGATGGGGTTTCACCACGATGGCCAGGCTGATCTTGAACTGCTGACCTCAGGTGATCTACCCACCTCGGCCTCCCAAAGTGCTAGGATTACAGGCGTGAGCCACCACGCCCGGCCCATACCTGCCCAATTTTATACTGCAAGTCAGTTAGAAAGTGAGATTGGAGGCTGAGAGCATTGGCTCACTTCTGTAGTCCCAGCACTCTAGGAGGCCAAGACAGGCAGATAGCTTGAGGCCAGGAGTTCAAGAACCACCTGGGCAACATAGTGAGACTCCATCTCTATTAAAAAATAAAAATAGGCCGGGTGCGGTGGCTCATGCCTGTAATCCCAGCACTTTGGGAGGCCGAGGTTGGCGGATCATGAGGTCAAGAGATCGAGACCATCCTGACCAACATGGTGAAACCCCGTCTCTACTAACAATACAAAAATTAGCCAGGCATGGTGGCACGCGCCTGTGGTCCCAGCTACTCGGGAGGCTGAGGTGTAAGAATCGCTTGAACCCAGGAGGTGGGGGTTGCAGCGAGCTGAGACTGCGCCACTGTACTCCAGCCTGGCGACAGAGCAAGACTCCATCTCAAAAAAATAAAAATAAAAATAAACTGGGCATGGTGGCATGCACCTGTAATCCTAGCTACTCAGGAGGCTTCAGCAGGAGGATCACTCAAGCCTAGGAGTTTGAGGTGATACTGAATTATAACGGTGCAACTGAATTGCAGTCTGGGAGACAGAGTGAGACCCTGTCTCTAAAAAAATCAAAAATAAAAAATAGAAAGAAAGTGAGCTTATCAGGCTGATTCTTATTTATTTACATCAATCTATGGGGAAAGTATAGAGTAGTATGAATAATCTAAAATGAAAGATAACTGAAATGTTTATTTGGCACTAGAATGTGTTCCTAAATTCATATTTATTTTTATTTTATTTTTTATTTTTATTTTTGAGACAGAGTCTTGCTCTGTTGCCCAGGCTGGAGTGCAGTAGCATGATCTAGGCTCACTGAAGCTTCCTCCTGGGTTTAAGCGTTTCTCCTGCCTCAGCCTCCCAAGAAGCTGGGATTACAGACATGCACGCACCACCATGCCCAGCTAATTTTTGTATTTTTTAGTAGAAATGGGATTTTGCCATGTTGAAGGCTGGTTTCAAACTCCTGACCTCAGGTAATCCACCCACCTCGGCCTCCCATAGTGCTGAGATTACAGGCATGAGCTACTGCGCCTGGCCAAATCCAACATATTTTAACTGATGGAGAAAGAAAGGGAATACGGCTGGGCGCAGTGGCTCACGGCTGTAATCCCAGCACTTTGGGAGGCTGAAGTGTGCGGATGATTTGAGATCAGGAGTTCGAGACCAG
Source organism: Plecturocebus donacophilus (assembly GCA_004027715.1). NCBI lineage: Eukaryota > Metazoa > Chordata > Mammalia > Primates > Pitheciidae > Plecturocebus > Plecturocebus donacophilus. The sequence continues at coordinate 30,657 of PVKP010005666.1, read as the reverse complement.
TGTGACCTACATAGTGAAACCCGGACTCTACTAAAATACAAAAGTTAGCAGGGTGTGGTGGCAGGCACCGGTAATCCCAGCTACTCTGGAGGCTGAGGCAGGAGAATCGCTTGAACCCAGGAGGCAGAGGTTGCAGTGAGCTGAGATTTCGTCATTGCACTCCAACCTGGGCGACAGGGCAAGACTCCCTCTCAAAAAAAAAAAAAGGAAAGAAAGAAAGGAGAAGGGAATACATGTTTTTTAAAAACAACTTTATTGAGGGATAATTTACAACTAAATAGCACTCATTTTAAGCAGAGTTTGATGTGTTTTGACAAACGTGCAAGCCCCTGTAACCATGACCGCTATCAGCACATAGAACGTTTCCGCTACCCGCAAAAGTTCCCTGGGCCCTTAGCAGTCAATCTCCCCATCCCACCCTCACTGGCCCCAGGCAACCACAGATCTGTTTTCTGTCACTGTAGATTAGGTTTGACTGTTGTAGGATTTTATGTAAGTGGTGTCATACATCATGTGCTCATTTGTGGGAATGACAATTTATTGGGTGCCTAGCATGTGACAGACACTTTGTAAGTGTACAGTCATTTCCCTTTTAGAGATGAATAAATCAAGACTCCAAAATGGAATAATTTACCAAGGTCACATGGCTAGTAAATGGCAGAGTAGAATTCTAAGTTTATGTGTCCCCAAGTTTAGGGTCTTTCCTTACACACTGCACTGATCGGCATGGTGGCTCACACCTTCAATCCCAGCACTTTAGGAGGCCAAGACAGGAGTATCACCTGAGGTTAGGTGTTCGAGACCAGCCTGGCCAACATGGTGAAACCCCGTCTCTACTAAAAATACAAAAATTAGCTGAGTGTGGTGACACACGCCTGTAATCCCAGCTACTTAGGAGGCTGAGCCAGGAGAATTGCTTGAACTGGGGAGGGAGAAGCTACAGTGAGCCGAAATCACATCATTGCACTCTAGCCTGGGCAACAGAGCAAGGCTATCTCAAAACAAAAAAACAAAACAACAACAACAAAAACAAACAAACCAAAAATCACCCCACACTGTATTTCTGCTGTTCTTGACCTTTTGGAGGCCCTAACAGATGAATATGTTACAGGCTAGTGTAAGGTCAAGGCATACAGTTTTATGAAAAGGCAGGTGCAGGATACACAGAACAACTAGAGAACAGACAACAGGATACATAATAAAGTGATAAAACAAATGGTAACCGAGCACCAAAACATGTTGTCTGCCTTATAGAGATACAAATCGCTACTTGGGGCCTAAGAAGAGAATGTTGGCTGCAGGTGTCACAGCAGGTTTCTTGGGAACAGGGGAGGGGGCAGGATTATCTATCAACCTAAGCATTTACTTCAGACAAAATAATAAAGTTAGGTTGTAAAAATCTTTTTTTTTTTTTCCTTGAGATGGAGTCTCCCTCTGTTGCCCAGGCTGGAATGCAACACTTCAATCTTGGCTCACTGCAATCTCCACCTCCTGGGCTCAAGCAATTCTCCTGCCTTAGCTTCCCAAGTAGCTGCGACTACAGGTGCTTGCCACCACACCCTGCTGATTTATTTGTATTTTTAGTAGAGATGGGGTTTCACCATGTTGGCCAGGCTGGTCTCGAACTCCTGACCCCAAGTGCTCCACTCGCCTCTGCCTAAGTTGGAAAAATTTGACTCAGAAGGGTCCAGGTCTCAGGTTTTCTTTTTTCCTATCTGGTCAAACTCATCCCGGAATTTGAAGTTTAGAAAAATCATAATTTAATAAGACAAACATAGACTTAATCCCCAAATTCAAGAACAGTATATGTTAAGGAGTTTAAGAACCAGCGAAAAGAAGAGCGGACAGTTCTCTGCTTATAAAGGGTCATGTTTCAAAAGTTCGTTTGTGTATCATTTGCTTGAAATCCAACACATCTTCCTATAGAAACCGCATTACACATGGAGGTTGCGCTCTCAGCTCTGCCCTCAAACGCTGAGTTGACATATTAAGTGGCTGAAATACTATACAATTGCTATGAAAACAATACTTTGGGAATTCTAGAGCTCAGACAAAACAGTGGATTGTGGACTCAGACATTTGAGTTTGCTCTTTGCAGTCAATCTCCCCATCCCACCCCTACATCTTGGTCCAACTTGTTGTCTAGAGCTCCCTCCTCCTCAGTGCAGGAATTAGCATCACCATGCCCATAGGTTTTGTACCTTAGCTGAGTCCATTCACCTGCCAAGACAGTTAGAAAAGTCTTCCTTGTTTCAGCTGGGTGCGGTGGCTCATGCCTGTAATTCCAGCACTTTGGAAGGCTAAGGTGGGTGGATCACGAGGTCAAGAGATCAAGACCATACTGGCCAACATGGTGAAAGCCCGTCTCTACTAAAAATACAAAAATTAGCCAGGCATGATGGTGTGGGCCTATAATCCCAGCTACTTGGGAGGCTGAGCAAGAGAACTGCTTGAACTCAGAAGTCAGAGTTGCAATGAACCAAGATTGGGCCATTGCACTCCATCCTGGATGACAAAGCAAGACCCCATCTCAAAAAAAAAAGAAAAGTCTCCCTTGTTTCAAGCTGTTATTTGTCTGCTTATCTTCAGCTACCTTCTTGCTCTCTCTTTCTCCTTTTTTTTTTTTTTTTTGAAACAGAGTCTCGCTCTGCCCCCCAAGGCTGGAGTGCAATGGCGTGATCGCAGCTCAATGCAACCATCGCCTCTCAGGCTTAAGTTATTCTCCTGCCTCAGCCTCCCAAGCATAGTCTCCCAGCTGAGACTACAAGCATGTGCCACCACTCCAAGCTAATTTTTGTATTTTAGTAGAGACAGGATTTCACCACGTAGGCCAGGCTGATCTCGGACTCCTGGCCCCAGCAGATCCACCAGCCTCAGCCTCCCAAAGTGCTGGGATTATAGGTGTGAGCCATTGAGCCTGGCCAATTGTTTTTTAATTTTTAATTTTTGGGGTACATAGTAGATACATATATTTATGGGGTACATGAGATGTTTTGACACAGGCGTGCAATGTGTAATAAATACTCTTGCCTTGGCCTCCCAAAGTGCTGGAATTACAGATGTGAGCCACTGTGCCTGGCCTACCTTCTCTTTTGGTCCTAGCTCCGCTGTCTGACTACATGAATCTGATAACTCTCCCCTATGACAGGTCTTAAAATAGTTAAGGACTCCTGTCTTGTTCCACAGAAATGTATTCATTCCCAGTCAAGGGGTGACAGTCCTCTGACTATTTGATAGATGACCTGGTTTCCAGACCCTCTTGCCCGGTGTTGTGCTGGAGTTGGTTCGTGACAGCTTGGAAAAACTGAATATTAAAAATGCTCAGGAGGCCAGGCAAGGTGGCTCACACCTGTAATTCCAGCACTTTAGGAGGCCAAGGCGGGCGGATCACAAGATCAAGAGGTTGAGACCATCCTGGCCAACATGGTGAAATCCTGTCTCTACTAAAAACACAAAATTTAGCTGGGCGTGGTGGCACACACCTGTAGTGTCAGCTACTCAGGAGGCTGAGGCAGGAGAATCACTTGAAGCCAGGGGCGGGGTGGTGGAGCTTGCAGTGAGCCAAGATCGCACCACTGCACTCCAGCCTGGCGACAAAGCAAGACTCTGTCTTAAAAAAAAATGTTCAGGAGTTTCATGAGCCAATTAACATCACATTGGTAGCCATGGCAGGAGTGTTTATATCATGGAAATCAGAAAATGCTACAAATGAGGGCCGGCCTTCCTTCTTTCCTTCCTTCCTTCCTTCCTTCCTTCCTTCCTTCCTTCCTTCCTTCCTTCCTTCCTTCCTTCCTTCTTTTTTTCCTCCCTTCCTCCCTCTCTGTCTCTCTTTTCATTTACTAAACACATACCATGACCTTCACCATCCTGGAAAAGATCAAATACATGTCCATTTGTCTTCTTAAAATAGGACACCCTGCCAAGCATGGTGGTATGCACCTGCAGTTTCAGCTACTCAGTAGGCTGAGGCAGGAGAATTGCTGAAGCCCTGGAGTTCAAGGCTGTAGTGTGCTATGCTATACTGTGCCTGTGAATAGGCACTGCAGTGGCTCTGTCGGCTGGGTGTAGTGGCTCACGCCTGTCCATCACTTTGGGAGGCTGAGGTGAGAAGATTGCTTGAGCCCAGGAATTTGGTACTTAGTCTAAAAAAAAAAAAAAGGCCACTGCATTCTAGCCTGGGCAACGTAGAGAGACCCTGTCTCTAAGAAAATAAACAAACACAAACAAAAATACCCCCCGAAACAGGACATCCGGTCTGCATCACTATTCATGACATCTAACAGAAGAAATACAGTGCCTGTTACAGAGGTAAAGGAAGCTTTCCTTCCATCATCTGAAGATTTGATATATTGAGTTTCTGGAATGAACTTGACAGTAGACAGGTTAACATGAGAAAAGGCATACAAATTTATTATGTGCATTTGCGTGGTAACTTTACAAAATGTAAGACTCAAAGAAGGTCAGCTGATTGAATTTTTTTTTTTTTTTTTTTTTTTTTTTTTTT
>PVKP010005666.1:0-26053 GCA_004027715.1 Plecturocebus donacophilus | reverse complement strand
TGGCCAGGATGGTCTCAATCTCTTGACCTTGTGATCCGCCCACCTCAGCCTCCCAAAGTGCTGGGATTACAGGTGTGAGCCACCTCGCCCGGTCCTGACTGAAGTTTTACAGCACAGTGAGACTGTATAAAACAATAGGGACGTGGGGCTTCTGTTGGTGGGGGTAACACAAGTTATGGGATGGTGAGGGGAGGAAGTGTACATGGGCAAAAGTTGTCTCATAATGCAGATAAAGTCCTCAAGGTAGCAGCTTGAGGTTGGTTGCATGCCCTGAGCCCCAACAGCATGTAGCCTTCTGTTACTTTTTCTTTCTTTCTTTTTTTTAAGACAGAGTCACTCTGTCGCCCAGGCTGGAATGCAGTGCAGTGGAGCGGTCTTGGCTTACTGCCACCTCCATTTCCCAGGTTCAAGCCATTCTTCTGTTTCAGCCTTCCAGATAGCTGGGATTACAAGCATGCAGCATCATGCCCAGCTAATTTTTGTATTTTTAGTAGAGACAGGGTTTCACCATATTGGCCAGGCTGGTCTCGAACTCCTGACCTCAAGTGATTCACCTGCCTCAGCCTCCCAAAGTACTAGAATTACAGGTGTGAGCCACCATGCCTAGCCTATTACTTTATCATGGTCACCATTTTTGTTGAGTTAATCAGTTTGAACTCTAATCTTTTTTGCATGAAATACACAGTCTTATCCATTATACACATCTATAGTTTGTTTATTTATTTATTTATTTATTTATTTATTTATTTATTTATTTTTGAGACAGAGTCTCACTCTGTCACCCAGGCTGGAGTGCAGTGGCACCATCTCGGCTCACTGCAACCTCTGCCTCCTGGGTTCAAGCAATTCTCCTGCCTCAGCCTCCTGAACAGCTGGGACTGGAGGTGCGTGCCACCACTCCCAGCTAATATATTTGTAGTAGAGACGAGGTTTCACCATATTGGCCAGGATGTCAATCTCCTGACCTGCTGATCCGCCTACCTTAGCCTCCCTAAGTGCTGAGACTACAGGTGTGAGCCACAGCGACCAGCCTATTTTTTTTTTTTTTAATCTAATTACTGTGTATCTCCGTCCATGGCAGTCTGTCTTGCTGTTTTGGCCCTATTTTTCTTTTTCTTTTTTTTTTTTTTTTTTTTCATTCCCTTCAACCCATTTATTCAGGCTTGGCCCCATTTTTCTAACATATTTCTTTCTTTTTTTTTTTTTTTTTAAAAAAAAGACAGGGTTTCACCATGTTGGTCAGGCTGGTCTTGAACTCCCGACTTCAGGTGATCCACCCGCCTTGGCCTCCAAAGTGCTTGGATTACAGGTGTGAGCTACCACTCCTGGCCCAACATATTTCTTTCTGATCAGGTAGTTCAATACCTAACAAATAAACTGTTCTTCCCATTTCAGTGTCATCTGCAGATTCAAGAAATTTGTCTTCTACAATTTCTCCTCATATAAGGGGTTCTTAACATGAGACCCATGCATGACCTCAGAGGGAAGTTAAGTGGGAATCCCCAAAAGATATATGTCAAATTTTGTAGTGCATTTGTCTGGAGACAGTATATAGAACTTTCATTAGCTTTTTTTTTTTTTTTTTTTTTGGAAACAGAGCCTCACTCTGTCGCCAGGCACCAGGCTGGAGTGCAGTGGCGCGATCTAGGCTCACTGCAACCTCCGCCTCCCAGGTTCAAGTAATTCTCCTGCCTCAGCCTCCTGAGTAGCTGGGATTACAGGGACGCACCACCACACCCAGCTATTTTTTGTATTTTAGTAGAGACGGAGTTTCACCATGTTGGCCAGGTTGGTCTCGATCTCTTGACCTTGTGATCTACCCACCTCGGCCTCCCAAAGTGCTGGGATTACAGGCGTGAGCCACCATGCCCGGCCCTTTTTTTTTTTTTTTTTTTTGAGACAGAGTCTTGCTCTGTTGCTTAGGCTGGAGTGCAGTGCTGTGTTCTCAGCTCACTGCAGCCTGTGCTTCCCTGGTTCCAGCGATTCTACTGCCTCAGCCTCCCTCCCACCCCCAAGTAGCTGGAGTTACAGGCACACACCACCACACCTGGCTAATTTTTGTATTTTTAGTAGAGATGGGGTTTCCGCCATATTGGCCAGGCTGGGCTTGAACTCCTGACCTCAGGTGATCTACCTGCCTCAGCCTGCCAAAGTGCCAGGACTACAGGCGTAAGCCACTGTGTCTGACCTAGATTCTTTTTTTTAGACAGGGTCTCACTCTGTTGCCTAGGGTAGAATGCAGTGGCTCGATCATGGCTCACTGCAGTTACGATCAATATGGAGATGGAGAATAACATGCAGAAGATTAGCATGGCCCCTGTTCAAGGATGACATACAAATTTATGAAACGTTCCATATTTTCAGGATTTTGAATGTTCCCACCACAAAGAAATGATAAATATTTTAGTTCATAGGTATGCTAATTAACCTGATTTGTTTTTACACAATGTATACATGTACAGAAACATTATATTGTACCCCATAAATATGTACAATGGTTATATATCAATTAAAAATAAAGATCATTTTAAAATAATAATCAAATAAGAAGTAGCTTTTGTTGTACCTTGAAGACTGATGCTTTGTAGCACAGCAAGTTTAGTTGGTGGAGAATGGGTGAGTGGGTGTGACAGAGGTGGATGCTGAAAGGAGTTTAAAATTATCAGCTGGAACTTCCAGATGCTATCATACCTATTCTATCCTGAAAGCTTGGCTGTGTGGATTCTCCTTCCTTAATAAATGCATGTTACCAGTAATCTTCTTGGACAAGTCATAATTAGGGTGTCTGTGGGTTTACAAAAGAAACACAAAGGAAGAGAAAATTTGTGTTTCGGATTTCCCGAAGTGGAATTAACTGAATGAGGAAGAATCCTGGGGAAGCCCCCGTGTGTTCTTCTGGGTAAGGGGAAGTGGTGCTCAGGACATTCCTGGGGCACCGCGGTGGCCACCACATTGCTCTCTGGAGGGGCAGGAGCCCCTGTGTGAGGGGAAGAGGAAGCAGGGTCTAGGCATTTGCTCCTGGAGGCATTAGAGAAATGAAAGAGATCTTCTGGCTTGTTGTCCAATAAATCCATTGTCTGGCCATACACCCTACATTTTTTGTGTGCGCTTTTGTTTTTTGTTTGTTTGTTTTTGAGACAGAGTTTTGCTCTGTTGCCCAGGCTGGAGCACAATGGCGAGATCTCAGCTCACTGCCACCTCCGCCTCCTGGGATCAAGTGAGTCTCCTGCCTCAGCCTCCCGAGTAGCTGAGATTACAGGCATGTGCCACCACACCTCACTAACTTTTTTTTGTATTTTGTAGAGACGGGGTTTCACCATGTTGGTCATGCTGGTCTCGAACCCGCGACCTCCAGTGATTCACCCGTCTCTGCCTCCCAAAGTACTAGGATTACAGGCAAAAGCCACGGCGCCTGGCCTTTTGGTTTGAATATATGGCTACTATACAGTTGGGGATATTCAATTCCATGTTTCTGTAATTCTGGGAAAATTTGAATGTTCACTGGATATTAGAAGATTTTAGATAATGGTTGCTCTTTTTCTTAGGCGTGTTAAGGACACAGTCATTGTATAAGAGCATGTCCTTATATTTAGGAGATGCATGACGTATTTTCAAGGTGAAGTATCTTGATTTCACTTCATTTTTTAAAAACCACAACTTAATTTCAAATGTAAGAAGTAAGTAAAAGCAAAAGAAAAGTGTGTGTGGAAAGAGAGAGCATGGCAAACATGACACAATGTTAGCAATCGTGGCATCTAAGTATCTAACTGGAGTGGAGGGTAGATGAGTACTCATTTTACTATTTTCAACTTTCCTTTTTTTTTTTTTTTTCTTTCTATTTTTCTTTCTTTTTTTTTTTTAGAGACGGGGTCTCCCTATGTTGCCCAGGCTGGAGTGCAGTGGGTATTCACAGGCACGATCCCACTACCGATCAGCACGGGAATTTTGACCTGCTCCGTTTCCAACCTGGGCCGGTTCACCCCTCCTTAAGCAACCTGGTAGTTCCCGCTCCAGGGAGATCACCATATTGATGCCGAACTTAGTGCGGACACCCGATCGGCATAGCGCACTACAGAACTCCTGGACTCAAGAGATCCTCCAGCCTCAGCCTCCCGAATAGCTGGGACTACAGGCACGCGCCACTGCGCCTGGTAACTTTCCTTTTTAAAAATTTTTAATTTTATCTTTATTTTTTACTTTTTTTGAGACAGGATCTTACTATGTCGCCTAGGCTGGAGTGCAGTGGGACAATCACGGCTTGCCACAGCCTCAACCTCCTGGGCTCAGGTGTCCTCTCATCTCAGCCTTCTGAGTAGCTAGGACTACAGGCGCCCACCATCACATCCAGCTAATTTTTGTATTTCTTGTAGAGGTGGGATCTTGCTATGTTGGCCAAGCTAGTCTCAAACTCCTGGCCTCAAGTGATCCTCCCACCTTCATCTCCCAAAGTGCTGGGATTATAGGCATGAGCCACCACCATCTGGCCTCATTTTTTCTGTACGTTTGATTTTTTTTTTTAATAAAAGAAATTAAGAGACCAGGGGAGAGCGGGAACGCAGTCCCCTACTACCACAAATTATGCCGTCGAGTTTCCCACATTTGGGGAAATCGCAGGGGTCAGCACATCCGGAGTGCAATGGATAAGCCTCGCCCTGGGAAAACCACCTTCCTGATCGTGGTATCTCCCCTGCCAGGTAAGTGTATGTTTGATTTTCTGTTGTTGTCTTTATAGAGGTAGGGTTTTGCTCTGACACTGAGGCTGGAGTGCAGTGGCACAATCATAGTTCACTGTAATCTCAACCTCCTGGGCTCAAGCTAGCCTCTCGCCTCAGCCTCCCAAGTAGCTAGGACAACAGGTGCACACCCATCATGCCTGGATAATTAAAAAATTTTGTTTGCAGAGACAGGATCTCACTACATTGCCCAGGATGATCTCAAACTCCTGCCTCAAGCGTGTCTCACACCTCAGCCCCACAAAGTGTTGGGATTACAGGTGTGACCCACCACACCTGACTAGCAAGAAATTTTTGCAAAGAAAAAAATCAAGTGTCTGTCACCTGGGTATTTTCTCTCTGAAACTGGCAAAAACTGAATACAGAAATCAGGAATTTTTTCTCAGGTTGAATTTCTCAACCTACTTGAGAAAAATTAGGACCACAAAGTGCCCAGCTAATCAGATATCTGTCAGGGGTGAGAAAGTGGCAGAAAAACCAGCCAAATTTAATGCTTCGATGACTGGTAGGAGCCTTAGACAAATACATTTTCCTACGATGTTGTAAGGAATACTTGAGACTATATTAAAACAAGTGCAGGTGGATCTGGCACATAGAAAGTGCTACTAAATGCAGTTGACTCTTATTATTTGAAGTAGTTACATTCCATAAAGTTGCCATGAACACTGAATTAGTGAGTACTGAACCATTGCTCCCAGGGAAATACAGGGTTAGGTTCTGCAAGCCTCTGGTCATAACATTTTCATCATTTTTATCAACTAATCTATACATAACCTTATTTTATGATATGTGTGTTTCTGTTTAAAGCCCTTTTTTTTTTTTTTTTTTTTTTTTGAGAAGGAATCTCACTCTGTCACCCAGGCTGGAGTGCAGTGGCACGATCTTGGCTTACTGCAATCTCCGCCTCCTGAGTTCAAGCAATTCTCCTTCCTCAGCCACCCGAGTAGCTGAGACTACAGGGTCCCGCAACCACGTCTGGCTCATTTTTGTATTTTTAGCAGAGATGAGATTTCACCATGTTGACCAAGCTGGTCCCAAACTCCTGACCTTGTGATCCTCCTGCCTCAGCCTCCCAAAGTGCTAAGATTATAGGCAGGAGCTACCACGCCAGGCCTGTTTAAAGATATTTATGTAATATAGATTGTTAACTGGGTGTAGTGGTATACACCTATAGTCCCAAGTACTTGGGAGGCTGAGGTGGGAGGATAGCCTGAGGCAGGAAGATTGAGACTATAATGAGCTGTGATTGAATCACTGCACGCCAGACAGAGTGACAGTGAGAGCCTGCATCAAAAAATATATTTTTTTGGGCCAGGCACGGTGGCTAACGCCTGTAATCCTAGCACTTTGGGAGGCCGAGGTGGGTGGGTCACCTGAGGTCAGGAGTTCAAGACCAGCCTGACCATCATGGTGAAACCCCATCTTTAAAAAAATAATTTAAAAAATTAAAAAATAAATATATGTATTTTTGAATATATACATATATGTGTGTATATATACACATATATAAATATATACATACATACACATATATGTGTATGTACATATATATATAAAGCAGTGCAGTAACTCATGCTTTAGTAAAGTTTATCTGACACATGTATTTTCTCCATAAGGCACATTATAGTTTCTTATGCATAGAAAGATAAGACAGCAGATCAGCACTACCCTTAAGGACTGTTTTATTATTTATTTAATTAATTTATTTATTGTTACTATTTTGTTAGATGGAGTCTCACTCTGTCGCCCAGGCTGGAGTGCAGTGGTGCGATCTCAGCTCACTGCAACCTCCGCCTCCTGAGTTCAAGTGATTCTCCTGCCTCAGCCTCCAGAGTAGCTGAGATTACAGGCACGTACCACCACACCTAGCTAATTTTTTTTGTATTTTTAGTAGAGATGGGGTTTTACTGTTTTTGCCAGGATGCTCTCGATCTCCTGACCTTGTGATCCACTCTCCTGGGCCTCCCAGAGTTCTAGAATTACAGGAGTGAGCCACCTCACCCTGCCTATTTATTTATTTTTAATTGTTAAATGAGTTACGGGTTTTTATTCTACATTAAGTAAGAGACATTTGGTATCTAAAATTAAGCTCTGAAAATGATATAAAGTGAGAAGCAATATATAAAAGAGACATACAGATGCATATTTTTAAAGAGGTGAAACATTCCTATTCTTAGTAATACGGTGCTTTTAAGAACAGGGTAAAACAATTTGTTGAATCTGGAAATTCTGTATGGGATAACTAATACAGCAATGAAAATTTCTGCTACTGTTCACATATGAATTCCCTGCAAAGCTTTTGTGGTTTTGAAACAGCAGTTATACTTTCAAATGAACAGCATAATTCTGGAGGCTTGGCAGTCCAGTAGCAATCAGCCCACATACGGTGATGGTCTTCATGAGTTCTGCAGGCTGAGAGGTTCACAATTAACACACCCATAGGATTGATTATTTGGTGAGGAATGTTCTCTGCTTCCTTCCAATATAGCACCTTGTTGCTGTGTTATCCAGAGGGGAGAGGGAAGGAACACTGTGTCTTCATATAGCAGAAAGTGGAAGGGCAAGAGCAAGGGCTTCTTTTTTTTCTTTTTAGATAGAGTCTCACTCTGTCACCCAGGCTGGAGTGCAGTGGCATGATCTTGGTTCACTAAAACCTCTGCTTCCTGGGTTCAAGCAATTCTCTGCCTCAGTTTCCCAAGCAGCTGGGGTTACAGAAGCACAACACTATGCCCAGCTTTTTTGTGCTTTTAGTAGAGATGGAGTTTCACCATGTTGGCCAGGTTGGTCTTGAACTCCTGACCTCAGGTGATCCTCCTGCCTCAGTCTCCCAAAGTGCTGGGATTACAGGTGTGAGCCACCAAGCTAGCAAGGGCTGTTTTAAATAGTAAAACCACCAACAAAGAGCACAAAAATGCAAAAACTGTGGCACTAAATACACCATCAAAAGGACAATTGTTGACAGTCTGTGAGCTCAAAGACGCAGAGCGTTGCTTTGTTCCACCTCAAAGGGGAACACTTAGCAACTCATGCACATTGGGTGACTTGAATTTTTGTAGTGTCTGTGTGTGTGTGTGTGTGTGTGTGTGTGTGTGTGTGTGTAAAGACAGGGTCTTGCCATGTTGCGCAGGCTGATCTAGAACTCCTGGGTGCAAGCGATCCTCCTACCTCAGCCTCCCAAATTGCTGGGATTATAGGCATGAGCCACTCACTGGTCCTGGCTGGGTAACTCAAATTTTTCACCGCTTTGCTCATGTTCATAATGACTGTGAAAGCACTGTGAGTCTTGATTTTGAGGTCACAAATACAAATATACTTTGGCATGTAGGCAAATTTGTAAATACAGAATCCACAAATTTATAAATACAGAATCCACCTATGTTATGACATAGGTGATTGGAGTACTTGATGATTAGGAAAATTTTTCTCCTCTCATTTTCTTTTCTTTTCTTTTTATTCTTTTCTTCTTTTTTCTTTTTATTTTTTCTATTTCTCCCAGTTTTAAGAAAAACAGAATCAGATTCTTTTTTTTTTTGAGACAGAATTTTACTCTTTTTACCCAGGCTAGAGTGCAATGCCACAATCTCAGCTCACTGCAATCTCCACCTCCCAGGTTCAACTGATTCTCCCTCAGCCTCCCAAGTACCTGGGATTACAGGCACATGCCACCACGTCTGGCTAATTTTTGTATTTTTAGTAGAGACTGGGTTTCTCCATGTTGGTCAGGCTGGTCTCAAACTCCTGACCTCATGTGATCCACCTGCCTTGGCCTCCCAAAGTGCTGGGATTAAGGTGTGAGCCACTGCACTCGGCCTCCTTTCTTTTCTTTCTCTTTCTTTCTTTCTTTCTCTTTCTTTTCTTTCTTTCTTTCTTTCTTTCTTTCTTTCTTTCTTTCTTTCTTTCTTTCTTTCTTTCTTTTTCTTTCTTTCTTTCTTTCTTTCTTTCTTTCTTTCTTTCTTTCTTTCTTTCTTTCTTTCTTTCTTCTTTCTTTCTTTCTTTCACTTTTTTAATTGTTTTTGAGACAGGGCCTGGCTCTGTTGACCAGGCTGGAGTGCAGTGATGCAATCTCAGCTCACTGCAACCTCTGCCTCTGAAGTTCAAGCAATCCTCCTGCCTTAGCCTCCTGAGTAGCTGGGACTACAGGCACACACCAACATGCCGGACTAATTTTTCTATTTTTGGAAGAGACAGGGTTTTGCCACACTGTCCAGGCTGGTCTAAACTCCTGAGCTCAAGCAATCTGCCCACCTTGGCCTTCCAAAGTGCTGGGATTAGAGGTGTGAGCCACCTCACCCAGCCACTTTCTTTTACATACTTTATTTCTTTGGAGAACCATGAGGTAGGCAAGATAGATAATCTGATTCCCATTTTGTAGATGGTGAGGATGACAAGACTACTGAGTGGCAGAGATAAGCCACTCGAAGTGGATAAAACCACTTGTCTACCACAAGTGGTTTTAATTCTAGTTACTACGAAGTATAATTATTCAAGCCTACCCACAGTTATGAATATTGAAATTCTCACATTTCCAGTCATCTAGATACGTAAAGAAGGACATTTTGTTTATTCAGTTATGTATATCAGTATGGACTCATGGATATGTATTTTATTCTATGGGTTATGGAATCCATTACTATTGTTAATGGTTTTGTTGCTCAAACTGCTTCAGCTTTAACCGTTGGGAGCTCTTTCAGGTTGCTTTCTGTGTCCTTCAGTGAGCTCCCATACTTTTTTGAGCGCTTTTTCTCTTTCTGCCACCATAAGCTCTTGCGTTTCCCCTTCCCAGCACTGAAATCAACCACTTCTCCAAGAAACCTTGGTTCCTGTTATTGAAGAATGCTATTTAAAAGCAAAATCTGTGGTGCAATGGATAAGAAAAATAATCCAATCATATATTGCTTGCAAGAAATCCACCTTGTAAACTGGTAAATACACTTATAGACCGAGGGTAGAAAGAGGATATAAAAAGATATTCTATGCAAATGGAAACCAAAAGTGAGCAGGAGTAACTATACTTAGATAAAACAGACTTTAAATCAACAACAGTAAAAAAGAAGATAAAGCTCATTATATAATGATAAAGGGATCAATTCAACAAGATGATACAACAATCCTAAATATATATGCACCCCAACACTGGAGCGCCCAGATTCATCAGACAAATAGTACTTGACCTAAAACAGTAAGAATGGGGGACTTCAGCACCCCACTGACACACTAGACAGATCATCGAGAATGAAGATCTACAAAGAAGCCCTGGCTTTAAATTGGACTTTAGAAAAATGGACCTAAGAGACATTTACAGAATATTCTACCCAATAATAGAACATACATTCTTCTCATCAGCACACAGAACATTCTCGAAGATAGACCTTATGTTCTATCTTGGAGGCCACAAAACAGGTCTCAATAAACTTATTTTTAGTTTTAATTTTTTTTAAGACATGGGGTCTTGCTTGTTTTCTAGGCTAGAGTGTAGTGGCACACTCTTGGCTCACTGCAGCCATGACCTCCCGGGCTTAAGCCCAAATAGCTAAAGTCATCCCGAGCAAAAAGAATAAAGCCGGAGGTATCATATTATTTGACTTCAAATTATGCTACAAGGCTATATTAACCAAAACAGCATGGTACTGGTATAAAAATAGACACATACGTAATTGTAGAAGGGTTAAAAAAAAATAGACATATAGATCAACAGAACAGAATAGGAAATCCAGAAAAAAAAGCCACATACCTACAGCCAACTGATCTTTGCAAAACTGACAAAAATTTACACGGGAAAGGCCCTACTCAATAAATAGTGATGGGAAAATTGGATAGCCATATGCTAAAGAATGAAACTGGACCCATACCTCTTACCATATACAAAAATTAACTCAAGATGGATGAAATACTTAAATGTGAGAACTGAAACTGCAAAAACGCTAGAAGAAAATCCAGGAAAAATTCTTCCGGATATTGGCCTAAGCAAATAATTCATGAGTAAGAACACAAAAGAAAATGCAATAAAAACAAAAATAGACAAATGAGACTTAACTAAATGAAAAAGCTTCTGCACAGCAAAGATATAATCAACAGAGTGAACATACAACATACAGAATGGGAGAAAATATTTGCAGACTGGGCATAGAGGCTCATGCATATAATCCCAGAACTTTGGGAGGCTGAGGTGGGATAATCACTTGAGCCCAGAAGTCCAAGACCAACCTGGCCAACATAGTGAGACCCCATTTCTACAAAAAAGTAAAATAAAAAAATTAGCAAGGCATGGTGGCATGCACTGGTGGTCCCAGCTACTCTGGAGGCTGGGGTGGGAGGATAATTTTTGTCTTAGAGTTTGAGGCTACAGTGAGCTATGATCATGCCACTGCACTCCATGCATTCCAGCCTGGGTGACAGAATGAGATCCTGAAAAAAAAAAAAAGAAAGAAAGAAGGAAGGGCCAAAGGAAGGAAGGAAGGAAGGAAGGAAGGAAATGTTTGCAATGTATGCATCCAACAGAGGACTAACATCCAGAATCTACAAGGAACTCAAACAATACAACAAGAAAAAGACAAATAACCCTGTTTACATGTGGGCAAAAGACATGAACAGATACCTTTTAAAGAAGACATACTAACAGCCAACAAGATATGAAAAAATGCTCAACATCACTAATCATCAGAGAGATGCAATTTAAAACCATAATGAGGTATTACCTTATACCAGTCAAAATGGCTGTGATACATATTATACATATAATATATATATAAATAAAACATACATACTGTGGAATACTACTTAGCTATTAAAAAAAATGAAATTATGTCTTTTGCAGCAACATGGATGGAACTGGAGGCCATTATCTGAAGTGGAGTACTCAGAAACAAAACGTCCTGCCAGGCGCAGTGACTCATGGCTGTAATCCCAGCACTTTGAGAGGCCAAGGCAGGCGGATCACTTGAGGTCAGGAGTTCGAGACCAGCCTGGCCAACATGGTGAAACCCCATCTCTACTAAAAATACAAAAATTAGCAGGACGTGGTGACACACTATTCGGGAGGCTGAGGCAGGAGAATGACTTGAACCTGGGAGGTGGAGGCTGCAGTGAGCCAAGATTGCACCACCACACTCCAGCCTGGGTAACAGAGTGAGACTCCATCTGAAAAAAAAAAAAAAGGAACAAAAAGTCAAATACCACATGTTCTCATTTATAAGGGGATCTAAATAATGCATACACATGGACACAGAGAGTGGAATAACAGACTCTAGAGACTTGGAAAGGTAGGACGGTGGGAGGAGGGTGAGGAATAAGAAATTACCTAATGAGTACAACGGTCACGCTCAAAGCCCAGCTGTTCAATATATCCATGTAACAAATATGAACTTGTACCCCCTACATCTATGTTTTAAAAAACCTGAGCTCTAGATGTGCTCAATTGCTATGAGGATATCATTGCTTCTATGCCCTCTCAGTTGTCAGAGCTAGGAAAGATATGTAAACTTACGAATCCATGCATAAACCCAGAAATATTTACTTCTGTATCTATTTTATGATACCAGCTAAGGAGAATTATATGAAGGCTGTTCCTCTGTCTTTACAACCTAGTATATAATAGGTTTACATAAATATTTGCTGTATTGAATTAAATTAATTAGAAAATTAGAGGAATGAAGTGATGTTGAAATGTATTTGAGGATTGAAAGAGAGAGCAAGATAAATGGATCTTTGACAGCTGGTGACACTGGAGGGGTCTGGTCTTGGATTCAGAAATCAAGGTTCAAAAACCAGCTCTTGCCACTGAGCCTCAGGACCTTGAATAAGTTGCTTAACCTCAATAGGCCCAAGCTTCCCATCTATAAGAAGGAATAACTGGGCCAAGTGGTCCTTAAGATTCCTTTCAGCTTGGGAACATGAATCTGATTACATTGCTCACTTGCTTAAAGCATCTTCTTTTTTTTTTTGAAATGGAGTCTCACTGTCACCCAGGCTGGAGTACAATAGCGCGATCTTGGCTCACTCCAACCTCTGCCTCCTGGGTTCAAGTGATTCTCCCGCCTCAGCCTCCTGAGTAGTTGGGATTACAGGTACCTGCCACCACACCCAGCTAATTTTTGTATTTTGTTAGAGACAAGGTTTCTCCATGTGGACCAGAATAGTCTGGAACTCCTGACCTCAAGTGATCCGCCCCCGTCGGTCTCCCAAAGTACTGAGATTACAGGCATGAGCCACTGCACCTGGCTAAAACATCTTTTTTTTTTTTTTTTTTAAGATGGGGTTTCACCATGATGGCCAGGGTGATCTTGAACTCCTGACCTCAGGTGATCCACCCACCTCGGCCTCCCAAAGTGCTAGGATTACAGGCGTGAGCCACCGCGCCCGGCCTAAAACATCTTTTAAAGGCAGGTAGTTCCTCTTTATTTTTCCCCCCAAAGCCATAGTAATAAATATAATTTACAGTATAGTTTATAGTATATGTATGTAAACACATACGTATATACATATATGAACACATATACACGTGCATGTATGTGCATATGTGTATTAGGGATTGTTTTGAGATAATGTAACAGAAATGTAACTGTGCCTTAAATAAGATAGAAATTAACTTCTCTTTCACATAACTTGATTTCTCTTTTACAGCCTAGGGCTGGGCTTTTCTGAGCTCGAACACCCTCCATACACAGCTTCCTACTCCAGGCCCAAGGTGGCTGCTCCAGTTCCTACCAGCATGTCTGCAGCCCAGCCAGTGGAAGGAGAAAAAGACATAAAGAGACAAAGTAGTGCACACCCATTTGTTTTAGGAGTGTGACCTAGAAGTGATACATACCACTTCTGCTCACATTCCATTGGTCAGAACTTAGTCACATTTCTACACCTGACTGCAGAGGAAGCTGGAGAATGTAGTCTCTAAGTGGGAAGCCAATGTGCCAACAAACACTCAGGGATTTGATTATTAAGATAAAGAACAGGAGAATGGATTGATGGAAAACTTGCAGCCTCTATTACGATATATAAAATGGAAGCATTTTTACAGGATGGCACTTACTCTGTGTGTGTGTGTGTGTGTGTGTGTGTGTGTGTGTGTGTGTGTGTGTGTGTGTGTGTGAGAGAGAGAGAGAGAGAGAGAGACAGAGAGAGAGAGATAACAGATCGATTTTTTTTTTTTTTTTTTGAGGTAGAGTCTTGCTCTGTCACCAGGCTGGAGTGCAGTGGTGTGATCTCAGCTCACTGTAACCTGTGCCTCCTGGGTTCAAGCAATTCTCCTGCCTCAGCCTCCTGAGTAGCTGGGACTACAGGCATGAGCCACCACGCCTGGCTAATTTTTTGTATTTTTAGTAGAGACAGGGTTTTACTACATTGGCCAGGATGGTTTCGATCTCCTGACCTCGTGATCCACCGCCTTGGCCTCCCAGAGTTACTGAGATTATAGGCATGAGCCACCACGCCCGGCCAACAGATCAGTTTTAATCCTAGCACCTGAAGCTATACAAGGGTATGCTCTATAAACTTCATGGGACTGTTGTAGACACTTGATAAAGTGACAACTGTGCAATACCACTTAGCATCTAAAAATCAGGAACATGCTATTGAATTGCTTAAACACAATCCACAGAATTAAAAACAAAATCAGATTTAATTCTCCATTAAAAGCTTACACTTAAAACTTGATATAACCATCAATATCTAGCAGGGAATATTGAAAACAATTTCAGAGTCTCATCCTGTCGTACTCGATTGGGAAGGTTTCTTGAGTAGACACGTGATCAGCCAAAAATGGGTTACAACAAAGACCAGACCAGGAAGTAGAAGTTCTACCAGTTTCTGTAGTTTCTACTTGTTTTCCTTTGTCAGATAAAAGTCAACAGCTAGAATTAAATGCTTATCTTTGCAAATACACAAGGTATGCTGTGAAAGCTTATCTGCTTACAAACATATAAAAATACTTGTTAACTAGTTTGATTTAAAAAAAGGTATAAAAGTATATAGCTAAAACATTAATCATCCCTGACCCCAGAAAGCTCAATTCCATATTTATATTACATCAAACAAAAACACTTTTGGTTTTTGAAAGCAATTTTAGAGTCTCATCCTGTTGTACTCTATTGGGAAGTTGTCTTGAGTAGACACGTGACCGGCCCAAGATGGGTACAACCAAGACCAGACCAGCAAACAAAAGTTCTACCACAGTTTCTGTAGCTTTCACTTGCCTTTCTTTGTCAGTTAAAGGTGAACAGTGAGAATTCAATGCTTATCTTTATATATACACAAGGTATGCTGTGAAAGCATATCTGCTTACAAACATATAAAAATACTTGGTAACTAATTTGACCAAAAAAAGTATAAAAGTATATAGCAAAAACATTAATCATCTCTGACCCGGAAAGCTCAATTCCATATTTTATATTACACCAAACAAAAACAGTTTTAGTTTTTTGAATCCCTTATTCAAAAATACTTGAAAAGGAAGACAGAAAAAAAAAATTCATTTTTACCCTTAGCGTGGCTGTGAAAAAAAGAGTTTTAAAAAAATCAAGGGCCGGAAAGAGTAGGGGAGTTGAGTGTCCTTACACATGGATCTGAGCGACCATGGTGGCCCGGGTGTGGCCGCTGATGAGGTTCCTCATCAAGGGAAGTGTGGCTGGAGGCGCCATCTACCAGGAGCTGCTGGGGCCCAGTGACAAGAGCCGGGCAGCCCTACAGAAGGCTGGGGAGGTGGTCCCTCCCACCATGTACCAGTTCAGCCGGTACCTCGTCAGCAGACAGGCCTGCAGATACCCCAGCACCCAGCCCCTCCAAAGATTCACTTTACCATCCGTGACTCCTGGAATGCAGGCATCCTCACGGTGATGTCAGCTCTGTCAGTGGCCTCTTCCATGGCCCACGAGTGCTCCAAGGAGGGCTGGAAGTAGGTGAAGGCACGCACCACACAGCAAGTCAGCAGGGGCCGCCTGCCCTGGCCAGAACCACCAGGTCTGCCCCCAACCTGAAGACTCCAGACTGGGACCCCACTCCGAGGGCAGCTCCCGGCCCTGCCGGCCCAATAAAGGACTTCCAAAGTGAAAAAAAAAATCAAGTACACTGAAATTTCTAAGTCCTGAATGAGTCCAAATATTTGACCACATAGAATATTATCATCCTCAAGAGCAGGAGCAGTAACACAGGCTTTTCTGAGCAGTTTTTAATCCATAAAATCAATAGGCATTTTGGTATTTTGGCCACCATAAAACAAAAGCTGCAATATCAGTCAAGATCTGAGATGTTTCACTTTTGTAGATTCAATGCAGTGTATTTAAGGTTAACAAAGGCTGACATTGACATTTTTAAAGATAAGCAAAAATTCACATTAAAAAAAAAATCCCTATATTTCTATTTAGAGTAACAGTAGGCAGTATGATTCCAAAAGTTAAAAATTATTTCACAACCTGTGGCTTCAGCTTGGCAAACAGCTTAGATTCCAAAACTGATTCATCTCTATTAACATGGAAGCACTTCAAAAAAGAGCGTGTCTGTGTATATAGACACATATTTTAAAGGAATCAGATCATCTCTGAAGCAGCCTTAGTGTTTCCTTTAAATTTGTCTGGAAGTGACCATTGTATTAGCTTCACGGAAAGGACTAGCCAGCTTCTTGGTCTAAGGCTAACATGGTGGTCATTTGTCTAAGGCTAGAAAGGCACCAAACAAGATGTAAACTGAGGAGAGGAGGAGAAGATGAGGGCTTTTCCTGGCAGTTGGTAGCTAAGACGGAAAGGATTCTAGAAAATGACACAATGGCAGCCTTTCTTGCCTTTTTCTGATGAAGGAAGACATTCCTGCTCTTGAAATTTCCTGATAAGCCGGACAAGCTCATGGAAAGCTTGATCTACATTCATCCCAATCTTTGCTGACGCCTCCATGTATGTGACCTTAAGTTGCCGCGCTAACTGCTGTCCTTCTTCCTGTGTTACCTGTCTTTGATGATCCAGATCTGCTTTATTGCCAATTAAAATCATTGGAAACTCATCACGACCCTTTACTCTGAGAATCTGTCTTTGAAACTTATAGATTTCTTCAAAACTGCCTCTATTTGTGACTGAAAAGACCAACAGGAAGCCCTCGCCCGTCCTCATACATTGTTCTCTCATGGCTCCAAACTCTTCTTGTCCTGCCGTATCCAAAATATCTAGCCGTGCTGCTCTGTCATCTACCACACACTGCTTTGTGTAGGAATCTTCAATGGTCGGATCGTAATCCTTTACAAAATAGGACTGGTTGAACTGGATGATGAGCGCCGACTTGCCCACGCCGCCCCCGCCGACCACCACGAGCAGGTACTTCTCCTGGCCGGAGCCGTCCCGCCAGCCGGCCGCTGCCATGGGGACGCCGCAGAGCGCAGCCCGGTCGCGCCGAGCCGCCGCCGCCTCCCGCCCTAGGCCCGGCTCCTGGGACGCGTGCGGCCGGCGGGCAGCGGGCGAGCGGCCGGGCGGGGGTCCCGGGTCCCGGGAGGGGTCGGGAGGGCAGGTCCGCGCAGCAGCGCGGCGCCAGGAGCTGGCTGGGTACCGTCCGAGGCGCGCAGAAGCGGGGTGACGGCACGGGCCAGGGGCGGCAGCGGCCGGGGGGCGCGCTCCTCTACGCGTCTCCGCAGCGCCTCAGCACTTACTCTTAATACCAGCTTTTTTTTTCTTTTTTTTTGAGACAGAGTCTTGCTATGTCACCAGGGGGAGGGCGGTGGCGCAATCTCGGCTCACTGCAACCTCCGTCTCCCGGGTTCAAGCAATTCTGCCTCAGTCTCCCGGGTAGCTGAGATTACAAGCACCTGCCACCACGCCCAGCTAATTTTTATATTTTTAGGAGAGCCAGGGTTTCACCACGTTGGCCAGGATGCTCTCGATCTCTTGACCTCGTGATCCACCCACCTCCGCCTCCCAAAGTGCTGGGATTACAGGCCTGAGCCATGTGCCCAGCCAGCATCTTTATTTTATTCCAGTCTAGTCTGTCCCATTGGATGCCTTTTTGACCTGCTGAACTGATTTCACAATATTCTAATGGATGAATTCCAACTCTTACCACTGCCCCAGAAAAAAGTGCAAACGTAGCACAGTAGGGGTTGCTTGGGGGATAAGAAGTGGTGGGTGGTGGAGGGGACTCCTCTTCAAGACGTGGCAGCTGCTCACTCTCCAGCCTCCCCTCCAGCTGCTGCCTACTAGCACTGCCGCAACGCCACTGAGCTCCAGATCCCTGCAACACACCATCCCGTTCCACACCACCTTGTCTTTGCCCTTGCTGTGCCCTCCAACTGGAATGCCTTCTGCCCTAACCCCTGACCCTTGGCCTTCCACCCCACAACCACTGGCCTTGCAAACCATCTTCATTCATTTTTCTTTTCTTTCTTTCTTCTTTTTTTTTTTTAGACAGAGTCTCCTACCGTTGCCCTGGCTGGAGTGCAATGGCGCGATCTCGGCTCACTGCAACCTCTGCCCGCTGGTTCACTCGATTCTCCTGCCTCAGCTTCCCAAGTAGCAGGGACTACAGGCGTGGGCCACTACACTTGGCTAATCTTTTGTGTGTTTTTAGTAGAGATAGAGTTTCACTATGTTGACCAGGCTGGTCTCGAACTCCTGACCTCATGATCCTCCCACTTCAGCCTCCCAAAGCACTGGGATTACAGGCGTTAGCCACTGTGCTCAGCGACCGTCTTCATTTTTCAAAATCCAGCTTGTGTGTCACCTCTCCAAAGAAGGCTTTCTTACCAGTAAGTCACCTACAAAGAGTTAATCTACCTCTTGATACCCCCAAACCCTTTATTATTAGGTATTGCAATTAATGTACATAGCTGTCAGCTTCCCCTTCTACCCCATGAGCACCTCAAGGGGAGGAACACAGGGCCTCAGTTTCCTTATATGTAAAATAGGAAAAACAGTATGATTTTTTATTGTTTACACTCAATCAGTGTTTGTTCTGATGGCTTATCTACGTATTTCTCTCCACTAAATGGTAAGCACCTGGAGGGAAAATCTCCCTCAGTGCTTTTTGTCCAAGTCTTGCTCACAGTAGCGCTCCATAAGTGTTGACTTTAGTTGGCAAGTCACCTGGAAATGCAGACCAGTATCACCTCCACACCTGGCCAGTCTATAGAATTTTAATAATGAACAGATCACTGAACATCTAGCCAAGTGTAACCTACTCAGAAATAGATGGTCTGAGAAAATCAAGCCTGCCACATCTACGTAAACTATTTGAGGCCAGGCACAGTAACTCATGCCTGTGATTCCAGCATTTTGGGAGGCTGAGTGGGGAGAATCACTTAAGGCCAGGAGTTCAAGGTCAGCCTGGGCAACAAAGCAAGATCTTATCTCTACAAAAAATAAAAACTAGCTAGGCATGGTGGCATGCGCCTGTAGTTCCAGCTACTTGGGAGGCTGAGGCAGGAGGATTGCTTGAGCCCAGGAGTGTGAGGCTGCAGTGAGCTGTGACACCACTACACTCCAGCCTGGGTAACAGAGAAAGGTCCTGTCTCTAAAAGAATAAAAATTATTTGAGCAATTCAACAAATATGGCAAAGATAAACTTGTGGATTGATGTTTATTAAGACTGCCGGCCTGGCTGGGTGCGGTGGCTCACGCCTGTAATCCTAGCACTTTCGGAGGCCTAGGTGGGTGGATCACCTGAGGTTAGGAGTTCAAGACCAGCCTGGCCATCATGGTGAAAACCCATCTTAAAAAAAAAAAAAAAAAAAAAACTGCCCGCTGGGAGCGGTAGCCCAGCCCAGTCCCTGGCTTTCTGACTGTTCTTTCAGCACTCCGGACTTGCTCCCCTGCTTGGAACTTTGCGCTTTCTTTCCTCTTTGCTTCGAGTGCCCTTCCCGCAGATCTTCTCCGTCCTGTTAAGCATCACCTCCCCAGAGAGACACCCTTTGTCCAAAGGTCTCCTGGCTGCCCGCCTCCATTGAGTCATGAGCCTATTCCTGAACCAGTCAATCATGAGAGGATAGAATTACTAGGACTGGCAAAGTCTTGCTATTTGGAACCAAACTCTCTATTATACTACCCCGTCTTACTATCTTCACAGCACCTATCACAGCTGAAATTATTATATAGATGTGCATGTTTTGTTGCTTATCATGGGTCTTCCCTCCTCAGAATGTAAGTTTGGTGAAAGTAGGAATTTATCTGTTTTCCTCACCTTTGTCACTCCAGTATCTAGAACAGGACCTGATATATTTAGTATGAACTCTATAATAAAGATTTGCTAAATGAATCACTGACGAATAGAGATAAGATAGCACTTTGGACTTCCTCTCTTACCTGATTTATCACGTAGTACTTTAATGATTTCCTGACACGCTACCTTCTTGATTCAGGGCCAAGACTGCAATCTGCTTTTAATTTTTGCCTCACTTAGCACAATGCCTGGCATATAGTTGATAAGCATGTTTGGATGAATGAATAAATTTTGATGAATGAAAGGTGTGAATGCATGTCTTTAGGAAACATAGATGTGCTCCAGATGTCAGAAGGTGGAGAAGGTGGATGGTTATCGTAAAAAGGTGATCAAATGCTAAATAAAATAATCCCAATCAGGCCAAAAAAGGCAAGAGCTCCTCAGATCAAAGGGTGGGGTAGATGGGGTCAGGCTGAGGTCCAGGTAGCAGGGAGGAGGCTGGAGAGGAAGATGCAGGGGGCTGGGAAGTCTTTGAAAAGGAGCTGCAAAATGTTTATTTGCTGAATTGAGAGGACTCCTAATTCTAATTGCTTGGGCACTTTTTCTTTTTCTTTCCTTTTTTTTTTTTGGAGTCAGGGTCTCACTACACTGCCCTGTAGCGACCAGCTCAGGTTGGTCTTGAGCTCCTGGGCTCAAGCGATCCTCCTACCTGAACCCCCCAGGCATGAGCCCCTGTGCCCAGCCACTGGGACACTTTTACAAGTACTTGCTCCCAATGACTCTGAAAGGAATCCTTTATTTTCCCCGAAACTCCATTTGAGAAGCAGGCTGACTTCAAGTCCATTCTCCATCACATCACTCATAAAACGTATCTTATCAGTGCCACGCTGTCAGGGGAAGAGAAATCAAACACGCATTTTAAATAAGATGCCCCTCATGGGATACATTTCTGAAGACAAGAGGCAGCCTTGGTAGGAGGCAGAAGATTTTAAAAACCTGTAAAGTCTGAAAAAAAATTTGAGTTTTGTTTGTTTGTTTGTTTGTTTTTTAAAGATGGGGTTTCACCATATTGGTCAGGCTGGTCTCGAACTCCTGACCTCAGGTGATCCGCCCACCTCAGCCTCCCAAAGTGCTGGGATTATAGGCAAAAATTTGAGTTTTAAATATCTTTTTTTTTTTTTTTTTTTACAAGATGGGGTTTCACCATGATGGCCAGGCTGGTCTTGAACTCCTGATCTCAGGTGATCCACCCACCTCGGCCTCCCAAAGTGCTAGGATTACAGGCGTGAGCCACTGCGCCCGGCTTAAATATCTTTAAAAATATATGAGTTATTTCTGATTAATCACCAAGTAATTATTTCTTTTTAAGCCCTTCCAGTACAGAAGATACCAAGCAATTTTTTTTTTTTTTGAGAGAGAGAATCTCCCTCTGTTGCCAGGCTGGAGTGCAGTGGCGTGATCTTGGCTCACTGCAACCTCTGACTCCTGGGTTCAGGTGACAGTCTTTTACATATACACAAACACACACACACATACATGAACACAGACATACAAACACACATATACAACATACACAAATATACATATTCACATACACCAAACAGATACACACACACACAGACACAACATACACAAATACAAACACACATAAACCCAGATATACAAACATACACACAGACACAACAGACACAGATGCATACATTCACACACACAATCACAGATGCACAGACGCACACAATCATACACCAAACACACGTGCATAAAACCCTTGTTTCCTAGCAAGCTAACACAGGAACAGAAAAAAAAAAAAAACTTCATGTTCTCCCTTACGAGTGGGAGCTAAACACGGAGTACATATGGACATGAAGAAGGGGACGGCAGACATTGGGGCCTGCTAGAGGGTGGAAGGTGGGAGGAGGGTGAGGATTACAAAACTATGGAATCTGGCCAGGCGCCATGGCTCATAGCTGTAATCCCAGCACTTTGGAAGGCCGAGGCAGGTGAATCACTTGAGGTCAGGAGTTCGAGACCTGCCTGGCCAACAGTAGTGATGAAACCCCATCACTACTAAAAATACAAAAACTAGTGGGGTATGGTGGTACATGCCTGTAATCCCAGCTACTTGGGAGACTGAGGCAGGAAAACCACTTGAGCCCAGGGAGTGGAGGTTGCAGTGAACTGAGATCATACCACTGCACTCCAGCCTGGGCAACAGAGTGAGATCCTGTCTGAAAAAAACAAACAAACAAAAACTGTGGAATCCTAGTACTTTGGGAGGCTGAGGTAGGAGGATCACTTGAGCTCAGAGTTTAAAACCAGTGAGACCTTGTCACTACAAAAAAGAAACTGCCTATTAAGTACTATGCTTTTTTTTTTTGAGATGGAATTTTGCTGTTTTCTCCCAGGCTGGAGTGCAGTGGCAGGATCTTGGCTTGCTGCAACTTCCGCTTCCCAGGTTCAAGCGATTCTCCTGCCTCTGGAGTAGCTGGGATTATAGGTGCCTGCCACCGTGCCCAGCTAAGTTTTGTATTTTTGGTAGAGACAGGGTTTCACCACATTGGCCAGGATGGTCTCGAACTCCTAACCTCAGTGATCCACCCCCTTCAGATTCCCAAAGGAGTACTATGCTTATTACCTGGTGACTGACTAATCTGTACACCAAAACCCCATGATATGCAACTTACCTATATAAGAAATCTGCACATGTGCCCTTGAATCTAAAATAAAATTAAGAATAAATAAATAATAAAAGAGGGGTAAAACAAAACAAAACAAAAATCCTTGTTAACGAAACAAAATATGATCAAAGGCATTTGTAAAAATGATTTCCCAGGGAATAAAATCATAAGTTATTTGTGGGAAAAAAAAGTAAGCATTTAAATGAGTTCCTCTTTTACCAATAGCGAGAGGATGAAGTGGGGGGAGGCTGGGAGCGCTTCCCTGCGCAACTTTCCTGTGTGTCTGGGAGTCAGGGGCTCAGTCCTTGCCTCCAGGCAGCCTTCTCTGGGGCTGGCTCCCAGGACCCTTCGTAAAACCCTTGCTGGGTGGAGAGAGCAATGCAGGGGAGTGGAGGGAAAAGCAAAGCTTTAGTCCATGTATGCAGACCAACAGTCTGAAGAGACTAAGGAGTCCAGGCACAGTGGCTCAGGCCTGTAATCCCAACAATTTGGGAGGCCGAACCCGGAGGATGACAGGAGCCCAGGAGTTCAAGACCAGCCCAGGCAACATAGTGAAACCCTGTCTCTACAAAAAAATGCACAAATTAGCCAGGCATGGTGTCATGCGCCTGTAATCCCAGCTACTCAGGAGGCTGAGGTGGAAGGATCCCTTGAGCCTGACACCACTGCACACCACCTGGGTGACACAGCAAACACATTTAAAAGATTAACTAAAAAAAAAAAAAAAAAAATACACTGAGGCCGGGTGCAGTGGCTCACACCTGTAATTCCAGCACTTTGAGAGGCCAAGGCAGGCTGATCACGAGGTCAAGGAATCGAGACCATCCTGGCCAACATGGTGAAACCCCGTCTTTAAAAAAAGAAGAAAAAGAAAAAAAATACACTGAAGAAAGGTAGCAATCCATGTGGGGAGGACTAGGGAGAGGCCAGAGAAATGGAGAACGAAGGCTGCAAGGTGAAAAGAAGTAAACCTCACGGAAACATTTACACATCTCGAACCAGTGGAAAGAAACTGACAGGGAATAAAGTCTGTCCTTCGTGGAACACTACTGTTAGAAATGATTTGCAGCTAAAGGCAGCCACTGTCAGGTGGGAAAGTTACTGAAGAAAAATTTGGTGGTTAGATACCTAACAGCAGAGGCGTGGGAAAGGGGAGACCCTCTTATCTTTGGGGAAGTTCCATGCCTGTTTGCTTCCTCTTGACACTATCGCCCCTGCACATAGCCCCTCCTGTCACCTTAGGTGGAAATGGCTGAAAAGAGTTACAGCTCTGCTACCCCAGGGGTACCTGCACCTTCTCAGGCTCCCATCTTTCCTTTTCCTCCCTTCTTTCTTTTTTCTTTTCTTTCTTTCTTTTGAGGCAGAGTTTCACTGTCACCCAGGCTGGAGTGCAGTGGTGTGATCTTGGCTCAATGCAACCTTTGCCTCCCAGGCTCAAGCGATCCTCCCACTTCAGACTTTGAAGTAGCTAGGATACAGGCACGAACCACCATGTTCGGCTACTTTTAAAATTGTTGTTTGCTTGTTTGTTTTTTGAGACAGAGTCTCACTGTCGCCCAGGCTGGAGTGCGGTGGTGCGATCTCAGCTCACTGCAACCTCTGCCTCCCCGAAAATCAAGCGATTCTCCTGCCTCAGCCTCCCGAGTAGCTGGGACTACAGGCGCCTGCCACCATGCCCCGCTAATTTTTGTATTTTTAGTAGAGATGGGGTTTCAACATATTGGCCAAGCTAGTCTCGAACTCCTGACCTTGTGATCCGCCCACCTTGGCCTCCCAAAGTGCTGGGATTACCAGTGTGAACCACTGCTCCTGGCCTAATTTTCACATTTTTTGTAGAGATGAGGTTTTACTATATTGCCCAGGCTGGTCTCGAACTCCTGGGCTCAAGCCATCCTCCCGCCTCAGCTTCCCAAAGTGCTAGGATTACAGGCATGAGCCACTGCACCTGGCCTTCCTCTGCTTTCTAAGGGCTAAATTCTACTATCTTCTAGGACTTGTCTTAAAGGTTTTTCTCCTCCAGGAAGACTTCCCTGACTCTCTACCTCTGAGGTCTCCTCCTGTGGTCCCCAGTGCTTCCTCTGGCACCTATCATCCTGGGTCCAAATGGCCCAAGTGGCTTGGCCCCTCACTGGGCTGGGAGCCCCTTGGGATGTGGGCTGTGTCTTGCTTCCCCGGGTATTCCTCAATTCCTAACTCGGGGTCTGCAACACAGTAGCAAACTGTATGAAGAAAAGTAGAACGGAAGGCTGGGGAATCTTCACAGACTGCAAGTGTCAGGGGTGGGTGACAGTGCTTAGAGTGTTACTCTTCCCGGGGACACCTGCACTGTTGGAAAGACTTGTGTTTTCACTTGGCGAGATGGAGCTGGGAGATGGGGCGGTGCTTCTAGTGGCAGCAATTGGTGCAAGGGAACAGGATTGGGAAAAAAGGAAAGGAATAAGGGGCTGAAATCGTATCCTTTGTGGGTAGTTCCCTACCTGTGTCTAGATTCTTCACCAGAGACTGCAGAATTGAATGAGAGAAGAAACGAATAGAAACAGGAGTCTGAAAGAGCAGTAAGAATTTGCCCCACAGGCCCGGCGTGGCGACTCACACCTGTAACCTCAGCACTTTGGGAGGCTGAAACAGGCGGATCACGAGGTCAAGAGTTCGAGACCAGCTGGCCAACATGGTGAAATCCCGCCTCTACTAAAAATACAAAAATTAGCCCGGCGTGGTGGGGAGCACCCGTAGTCCCAGCTACTCAGGAGGCTGAGGCAGGAGAATTGCTTGAACTTGAGAAGCAGAGGTTGCACTGAGCCCCAGTGGCACCACTGCACTCCAGCCTGGGCGACATAGACTCTGTCTCAAAAAACAAACAAAAACACGAAGGGTCTATGTCTATTCATTCCACAAGTCTTTATCAAGCACCTGCTACCTACTGGGCATTGAACTAGGTGCTGGGAAAACAGTGGAGTAAACATGGTGCTAACGTTTTTGTGGGGTGGTGGGAGAGGTACCTGTATACAGAAAGTCAGATACATGTTATGGTACATATTATACAGTACGTGTTATGAAAAAATGTAGCAGAATAAGTGGGAAAGAGACACACAGGGTGGGGTAGACGGGCTGTTTCACACAGGTTGGTAGGGAAGGCCTCTCTGATGACCTTTGAGCAAGAGAGGGAGCTGGTGAATAGCTGGAGGAAGAATATTCCAGGCAGAAGGCATGGCGAGGGCAAAGGCCCTGAGGCTGGAGTGTGCTGGCTGTGTTAGGGTCACTGAAAGGAGGCCAGCGTGGCTGCAGCTGACAGAGGCAGGGCGGACAAAGTGGTGACAAAGGAGATCAGAGGGTGGCAGGGGACTGGGTTATTTAGCAGCTGGCATGCCGTGGTAAGGACTTGGGATTTCTACCCTGAGTGCGGTGGGGACCCCTGGCAGGTTTGGAGCGGAGTAGAGGAAGCACATGATCCGACTCAGGTTTCAACAGGACCCCTCTGAACTGACTGTAAAGAGATCACAGTGGCCTGGGGAGGCCAGTCAG